>OX336392.1:404553555-404741055 GCA_946902985.2 Meconema thalassinum
TAGAATTTGTATTTGTTGATTACAACAGTCTGTGTTATCATTCAATGTCTATGTACAGTATACCTGCTGAGGTTCACGGTGGCGCCTGGTCTGCACTGTTCTTATTTCTGCCCAAGCAATGAATCTTGGTGGGTCCAGTATTGTATTGTGTGTGTGTAAGAGTGATGAGTGTTTGTGTGATGTTACGAGCCGGTCATCCATCAAGCCAGAGCTTCCGCGAGGCTGTGCGCCATGTCCGTCTTTGAGTGTGAGCAGTGATTCTCCATCGTAGTGGCTACTCAAGTGATTTCTGCGTAGCCTAATGATCGTAATTGAAACATTCTTCTCAATACAACCACACCATACCTTTTTCAAATTATGAAGTGTGTTCTAACGAAACCTGTTCGAGGTTTCTGGGCACTGCAATAAAAAGAACAAAAAGCCAAATGAAAAATTAGAATTTATCTTTATACAGATTAGACAATACCAGCTGTGGTACAATATTATTTCTTTCGATTCTGATGATGATGATAATTGTTGTTTTAAGGGGCCTAACATCTAGGTTATCGGCCCCTAATGGTTTGGGTGACAGTGAAAGATGAGGTGAGAATGAAAACTATAACTAATACTAACTACAGACTTACATACTTGAAGAAGGAATGGTAAACAAATAAAAGATGAGGCAAATAAAGGACAGGAAGAAAAGAAATGCCCTCAAACCTCGATGATTGAGGATTGAGGGACTTGGAATGATGGAGAGCCATGAAAGGCAGATAGGAAAGGGAAAGAGGAGAGGGCCTGTCCCAAAGTTAGTGGAAAAAGGGGAAAAACGGACCCAGCTCAGGAATCCCTCGGGATCGCCAACTCCCGAACTCACCAGCCGTGAGCCCCTGAGGGTGTAGCAATATCCAGATTGCACCAGAAGTAGTGGGGCTACATACACCCTGCCTCCTTGAGGGCCTTGAGCAGAAGGCAGGAAAGAAGTAGATCAGCGTTGAGACAAGCATTCTATTGTTTGTGTAGGAGGTGAAATCCGTCCGCCAGCAGTGATTTTGGTTGCTCTTGGAACTAATCCATAACTGCATCCTTCACCCGCACGCTGGAATGAAATGCTTGTCCCTTCAGGAATTTATTTAACACCCCAAACAGATGAAATTTGCAGGACGTGGCAAATTCGTCGTTTCCTCAGGGCCAATCCATAACTGTCGTATTAGGCAAGCACATTTCGACGTATACAGCAACCATTCCCTAATGAATCTCCGCTGGATATCTAACCCTCTGTCGGTAGAAACTGTAATAACGCTAGCTAATCTTTCTTGAAGGGGTCTGAATCGCAACAGCTATCTGTATATCACGTCTGCAAATAAAGCAATGCGCATCCACTCAAGTCTCTCAAGTCCAACCCCAAGCAACAACACTTCATGTAGCATGTTTCAAGTGGGTCTCAATTCCAAACAGTTGTTATTGATTTATTTGAGGGGCTTAAGTATCGTGGTCACACATCCCCGCGTACTTGGGTGTGCGTGGAACCTGTGTTATTTGTGATGACTGTGGTCGTGTGTGTGTATTAGTAATTCAAGTGAGGATTAGGGTGGAGGCGACCGTAGCCTTAAGTTACGAACCATCATATGCGTGGAGTAGAAGTGAGAAAACACGGAAAAACACTTCTAGGCTGGCTTAGGTTGGAATCGAATCAAAACTAGTATTACTTCTTATGCTTGGCGTTTGAATAAATTCTGTTGAACGTAGTCATAAGCACTTCTCTTAATATTAGACAAGGCACTATTTAATTCAATCTGGAGCGTACAAATAGCTCATATTCAACACAGTTCCCAAAATTGTTTGGGCTCTGCCTTATTTTCTTTCCCTTTCAGTAGAATATTCCATCTGAAGATATATCCATTCCAACTCAATTTTACAATAACTGCCACATAAAACAAAATATTTTAGCATTTAACACTGGCTCTCTTGACTGACTACAAAACATTTAGCACCGTTGTTAAAAATAGAGTCGTCTTTCACTCGTTTCCCTGTAGTGGACCACGAATCACCCCAACATTTGGTGTAGAAATGTTTTATTATTATAAAAATCATGAACAGGAATTTTTATTTTACAATTAAATATAGCTAGGTAATATAATAAAACACCGAGCATAAAATTGACACGATAATTGCCAAGAAAATATCTCTACCGAGGTGGTATTCGATTTACTTAGAATAATTTCCGAAATCCATGGTACTAACAGTTGCAAGCAACGTAGCCTGACGTATATCATTAGGCTATCTGCAAAACAACATAACACGTATTTTCCATTTATGTCTGTGTATTAATCAACAGTGAACGCTTTACTTGATAGGTTTAATCTCAATTTCTGCATTGATAGTAAAACAATGGGAATGTTTTGCGCTGTGTAATCAAAAGAGGAAAAGGCGACCTTTCGTAATAGACTTAATATGTGTTTTTTAACTGGTAACCACAGTGTATGCCCTAGATTTACCTGTCTTTGTGTACGCCATTATGTAATCTACCAAGAATATTTATTATGCCTGCCTTCTTCAGAGTCTCTTACAGTAGGAAGGAGAAACCAAATTTTAAAAAATCGCTCTCGGTACGCCGGAAGGCGGAGGTAGAATTCACCGGACAAAGAAAAATAATTTGAATTCACTAAATTTGTCAATTGTTTTATAACTACAAAAGTTCCACGTCATTAACATACGAGAAGCCCTGTCTTGTTATAATTCCGAAAATATTTCTGCTCATCCCATGGCGTAAAGGTGGATCATATCAAAGGAATTCTTTCAGACAAATATTTTAGGTAATTTTTAGAGGACTATTGACCATTTAAAAGTTTTTGATATTGTACCTATGAAGGGAGTAATGCTTTCTTTTTCCCCACCCCTTTGGTCAAGGTTTGGTGCTATCAAAAACTTTACAGACATAAATTTTTGGTCCTTATCCGAAAAATAGTACAAGGTTTTTCACATATTAGTTATAGTGATATTTCATTTCATTTTTTCGAAAGAAAAAAAGCCCCCCCCCCCCATTTCCACCCCCTTGGTTCGATTTTGCCCATTAACTAACTCGTTTGAGGTTTTGAATTGCTACATTTTACGTATACATTTGAAAGTGATTGCTGCGAAATGATGGTAGTCATCGTGTCCTCAAGAAAGTGATGTATATAAGTAAAATAGCAGCAGTGCCCGGCTTCGCCCAGTGGATTTATTTGTTTTACGGACGATAATGAATACTAACAGAGAACTGCCACATGATACTTAAACTAACAAAAAAAATTAAAATATAACTTTTTGTGGTGGTGGTGGTGGTGGTTGTAGTGGGGGTGATAAGTAGTACTGTATAATTGACGTAACATTCAGGTCATTTTCTCGTGATGATGATAATAATAATAATGAATAGGGAAACGGCTATTTACTAACTACAGCACTGACATAAGTAATTATAAATGAATTTAAAAAATTATTATAAAGAGGAGTAAGTGAAATAAAAGATACTGCCTAATGCCTATATCTCATTGGCTGTTAGAAATGTAGAGACCAATAGTGTAGTCTTTTGTCGCATAGCACCGTAGGAAAATAATCAGAACACTTTGGAAAACTTCGGCTGTCCCGAGCTCCTGAGGTTGCAATAGTATAATTTATCGCAACATAGCGCTCAACGATAAGGTTTGGAATAAATGAAGGTAAATTTGAAAGCACTAACGCTTATTGCAGCTGATAACCTCAATAACTGCACCAAGACCGTTGCACTTATACAGAGGCATAATATTTTCATGATGATAACTGCTTTACGGGGCCTGAGAAATCTTTTTGCACTAATTACTCCCCGTTACTGCAATTTCTAAGCTGCGCAAGATTTGACTATTTTCGCAATTCTGCACTAGAACACTGGTAGGGGTGACGTGATGCAGCCCGAATTTCCAGGCAACGATAGACTTATTAAAATACTCTTACAGTTACACTACTACGGACATGAATGGTTCTAGGGTCTATTATTCTAAATGTAGGGAATGAAGAGCGTTGTCCAAAATATCAAGTGGACAGTGTTACCAGCAGGGTTTCAAAGTGTATGTAAAATTTGGTGCAATTAGGAGCAACAGTGCAGATTTGTGATAAAGGGTCTAAATGCAGAGAATGGAGTGGTCTGTCCGAAAATTAAGTGGACAGTGTCACCCGCAGGGTTCCGAAGGGTAAGTATACAAAATGTGGTTCTGATCGGTGAAACGGTGTAGATTTGTGACAAAGGACATAAATTAAGGGAATGGAGTGGTCTGTCCGAAATTTCAAGCAGACAGTGTTACTCGTCGGGTTCCAAAGGGTAAGTATGTAAAATTTGGTTCATATCAGTAAAACGGTGTAGATTTGTGCCAAAGGGCCTATATGCAGGGAATGGAGTGGTCTGTCCGAAATTTCATGCTGACAGTGTTACTCGCAGGGTTCCAAAGGGTAAGTATACAAATTTTGGTTCAGATCGGTGAAATGGTGTAGATTTGTGCCAAAGGGCCTAAATGCAGGGGAGGCGTAGCCTCATGCAACATAGCCTAAACTATTCCTCATGAATCTGGCAATCATATACAAAAAGAAATTTTCGCATCCGACTAGTAGTTCGAGAGATTAGCGCGTTTAAACACACAAACTCTTCAGCTTTATTATATTAGTATAGATGATATACCTGATGAATCAGCTGCCCTAATAATATTGTTTTGTGCAGCCCAACTAACGTTGTTATCAGGAAGGTCTATATTTCTCTGCAAGCATCCCGTATGGTGCTAATGCACTGCGTTTCATGCAAACGATACTGAACAATATTACTTTTCCCTAGTATTAGTCTGTAGTCACATCGGGGAGGGGGGGGGGATAATATAGTTCAGTATCGTTTCCAGGATATGCTTGCAGTTCATTAAAACCATACTGGATGCAAGTAGAGAAATATCGACCTTGTTATCATGTTGTCAAACACGTGTTAGTTGGGCTGCATAAGACAATGTTATTAAGGGCAGCTGTTTCACCCGGTATAAACGTATGATCGGACAGTGGTTTTAGCACCTAGGTGATGTCACACGGTAATATATGTCAAAGTTTACCAGATTTGCCGGATTCTTTCTTCTTTCCCTCTCTTATCTGTCTTTCGTGCCTCTGCTTCTTTCCAAGTCCCTCACTAATGCGAATGTGCTTCTCATCTAAAATATGAATATTTCATACAAGTGTTAAATTAAGCTACCGACTGAAAAGCGATTATGTTTTTAAATAACCAGGACAGCACTAAAAATGGCTTGTAAAATTTCTAGTCTCGTCATAATTTCTCTTATTCTTTATTTGATTTTCCCATTTCCTCTTCTAGTGCGTTAGATGTGAGCCAGTGAGTGATTAGTAATAATGTGTAATAGTGGTAGTAATTATTCTCACGCTCACACTTATCATCGGGTGCTGATGACCTCGGTGTTTCGCGCCTTAAGACAACTATCACCACCACCTCTTTCACGCTGGGTATTGAACCCTTTACCCTATGTTGGTTAAATGATTCTACTATTTATTTCTTCAATTAATAAATATTTCAACCAGCATCATGAAAGTAGCCAGACAGTGATGAGGAAATTTCAAGCATTTGTTGGAGACAGTAGGGACATACCTGCATCAGTTTAACAAAAGGCTAAGTACTTGAGCTATGAAAAGAAATAGCTTAGCTATGTATCACAGGGACAGGTGTGGCTACCTCAATTTTAGAAGCGACGCGCGGTGAGACATGGTTCTGGTATGTTCATTGTGATATTCGCGCCTAGAAGAAATATGATGCAGTAACGTGAATGGCTGATGAAGAAAATAGACACTCCCAAGACGCCAAGATCTACTAGAAACCGCCAAATTACAGAGAAATGGAGAACCAATGAGAAGAGAATGCCTACTTGCGCGCCAACTCTGGCTGGGGTACGCGGCGGCTAGCATTCACGCGGGAAATCGCCTAGACAAAATCTCTACGATCGATTCTAGGATTAATGGGCATATTCTTGACCTGTGCAATATTACGAGTTCTGTGATATTTATTTCATTCCTGTATCACAATTATTTCGAGAAATTTTTACATAAAATCCCCCTCCATCTAGACCCAAGGGCCAGTTCATTTATAAGTGTGTCGAAGAGCCAAGACATGGACTTTTATTCCGTGTGTTGAGGACACACTATTATTATTCTGTGCGTCTACAGAGATAGACTTTTATTCCGTGTGTCTAGGAGACATGACTTTTATTCCGTGTGTCGAGAACACAGGACTTTGATTCTGTTCGTCTGAAGAGATAGACTTTTATTTCCATGTCACAAGGACACAAGAGATTCATTGAAAAGTGTTAAATTCAGTGACAGATAGTCTTAGTACTATAGTTATAGGGACAGTAGCGTCGATAATTCGCCAACGAACAGTGACAGGGAATTTAGTACCTGAACAAGCGAATTTAGTAGTCAGGCATAAAGTGTATAATAACCTAATTTTTGTATCAGCGCAAGGATGACATCGATGAATGCAGAGGAAGTGTGGAATTCTCAACAGTCCGTCCAGATGGCTGCTATGAGATAAAGACTCATCCAGTTGGGGAATGGCGTCTGATGTTCTTTGACGGGTGACTACAACACGAGATGAGTACAAATAATATTTTATTATTTATTAAATTAACTTATGGTTTATGGGACATATTTTTGTAAATACTTTGCTTGTGTGATTTACTGTAGTATATTTAGTTTTGATCTGGCACACTTTTGTTTGGAAGCAGCTCGCACAATGGTAGTTAATGGAAGGTTATTTTCTTTGTGTTGTGTTAACTAAAGTAGCTACGTGAACGGCCGTGTTCGCCTAGGTTACGAAGTGCGGTTAAAAACGTCTCTCGGAGATATGTCGTGTTTCAGAAGTAGGACTGAATTAATATAATTATATAGTAGATTGGAGGGTAATTAAATTTTGTTGAAAATTATTATTGATCAGATTCAGTGTGATTATTGCCTTTTGGAGCAATGTAATTTGTGACGAAGAGTACTCAGCTCTATCGTAGGTTTTAAATATTGTGTTAAATGTTTGCGAGCTCTAATTCAGCAGACCCATGTGAAAGGTGTTATGTCAGTCCCAGATGTGTGTACTGTGAGTATATTGTTGTGGTATTACAAGCGGGAAGTTCAGCAGAGACTGATTTCTGTCAGCTTGGTACAATATTCATATTGCATCCTTGCGAGGACAATTATGGATATGTGATTATTGTCTGACCATATGTTGAGTGGGAGGAGATGTTAGCGGCTGTTGATTCCTTGAGATAACAGTTCCGCTGGTCGGCTATTTATATACACTGGATGGGGGACATGACTGGTATTGTGGAAAGAGGTGAGTTGTTGTCACAAGGGCTGACTGAGTTTCGCAAGCAGAGCTCATTAAAGTGGAGTGCATGCCTGGCTCCCAATTACTTGAAAATAAATATTAATGTGAGAAACTGATCAATGGTAAAATTGTTTAAATAAATGGGAGTTGCCTACGAAACACGATTACCTTCGAAGCGTTTCCTTAACATGCAGTTTTGTTAATATAAAGTAATCTTAACCACTCAGGTTGTTTGTTGTTGTTGGTTTATTCTATGTTGATTTTCCATGTCAGTGACCCGTGAGTCACGTGCGGCGCTGTGTTTCCTTGTTGTTGAGTATCTGGCCATTGTGGCAGCTCATTTGGATAAGTGTGTCACCACACTAATAAGGGTCTCAGAGAGATGCCTGTAAATAGTAGAGTTGTAATATGTGTGTCAAAATTAGATTTAAGGATTTTTATTAATGTTATGCCCATAGCCATAAAAGTTGATTTACGAGGTGATTGTTCGTGAGCACCGTGGCTGTTAACCCGTTGTGAACGAATGATCATCCAAGTACTCATTTCTCGTAGGTAGTCATCACGCGAACATAAATTCACATGCAAGATAGTGGAACTTGGATCCATATTTTATTAGAAAAGGGGAGATCTGTTTGACTCCTCAAAGTGATAAATATTCCTGTCAGGGGGAAATTCAGGGAGGAATTTGTTTATTATTGTTTGTTTTATTCTTTTATGCACAAATTAGTTATTAAATCTTGTTATTATCTTACGTTTTGTCTCCTTTCTTTCTTAGTTATAGTTTTCATCCTATAACCCTTGCCTCAGAAAAGCACGTAGTTTGGCGGACGTAAACACCACACTATGAACTGAACGCGACCCCTTGATCAAAGTTTCTTGCATAAAACACTGCTATTCTGAAGGGTTCATAGGTGAAAACTGGCGGCCAACGGTCGGGCTATTCACTGTGGTGTAACGGGGAGATTACACATGTCAATAGTGGCGCATTTGAGTAAAACTGGCATGCCGCAAGTGCAGGCAGATATGACAGTATTTAATCACCGGGAAGTGATATTTTATTAAAAGTAGTTGAGGCGAAGTGGATACCGCCAAATGTGTGAAAGATAAATTAAAATCAGGAGTTTGCAAAGTAAAATACGGTTCACGTTGTTGTCTTTTAAATTAAAGTAAAATTAAGATGTGATACCGGGCGCCCAATGATAAAGTTAAAACTAGATTTGTGTAGAAAGTCAAACTCATGGAAATATTAGGAGGCTGTAGCCTAAAATGACAATTAATACTTTGTTAATTAGTCAGTGTTAATATCAGATCAGGATAACTGTTTAATGACTAAATATGTGCTTGGGGTTAAAATTAAATTGAGTAAAACTAGAACTACTCAGAGATGCAATCAACTAATGGGATTTAAGGTAAAAATAAATGAACTGAGTAGGATAAAGAAATTAAATGTGCATTGGATTTATGTGCGTGTCAAAGGGCATTGGCGTAGGCCATTTCCCATATGTCTCATATATATTGTAAAACATGGCAACGGTGGCGCAGATCCAGGAGATCATTGAAAGTGCGGCAAGGAGAACTCAGGAATTGTTGGATACTAAATTAGCAGAGCAAAGTGAAGCGTTGAACACTAAATTATCAGAACAGAGTCAATCTATAAACACTAGTATGGTAGAGCAAAGTGAAGCGTTGAATACAAAATTATCTGAACAAATAAATACTAAACTGTCAGAACAAAGTGAATCGCTAAATACTAAACTGTTAGAGCAAAGTGAATCGCTAAATACTAAACTGTTAGAGCAAAGTGAATCACTAAATACGAAAATGTCAGAACAAAGTGAATCGCTAAATACTAAACTGTCAGAACAAAGTAAATCGCTAAATGCTAAACTGTTAGAACAAAGTGAATCATTGCGGACACAGTTAAATAACAGTAGAATTGAGCAAAATGAATATCAGGCGGAACAAGCTAGGTTATTAAAGAGTGAAATTAATGACACTATAAATTCACAGTTAGAGGCGCAAAATAATAAAAACACGAACCAATTAGCTTCGTTAACCGCAGAGATGAAAGAGCACACAAACCAACAGATGATATTACTGGCCCTTGATGTAAGCAAAAATAATGAGAAACAATTAGAGCAGATTAAACAAATGGAGAGAATTTTCGATAAAAAAACTTAGCATTCTCGATGAAACGGTGTTAGCTAAATTAGAGCAGATTGAAATAGCATGCACAATGAATACAAGCGAGGTCAAAATAGCTCAAGATAGGTTGGAAGGTCGATTTAAGGAGATGGAGAAAAGTGGCAGGGTCATTCAACAACAAATATCAGCAGTAGATGAGAACATTTCAGGCATAATTAAAGATATGGACCGTCTAGAGATAAAATCAGCGGAACAGTGGAAAAGCTTAGAAACGGAACAAGAACAATTTAAGAGTACATTAGACGAAAGGCTGAGCCAGATAGAAAATAATCAGGATGAAAATAAGAGCCAAATTGAAGAAAAAATAAGCACGATTAAAGAACAGATCAGGAAAGATTGGAAGAAAATGAATATTGATTCTAGAGAGGAAAGATCCACCATTATTAAAACAGTAGGCGAAAACCACACGCGTATTCAAGCTTTGGAGCAAGAGGTAAAAAATAGACTTAAAGAGCAGACAGACAGGATCATTAAAGCCGAACTTCGCTCATTAGAACAATCGTCTATATTTAAAACGGGAGCATTGAAAGACAAGCAGGATGACTCACATAGTCCCCAACCCAGCATAGCAGGAAGTCAGAATCAAGCAGACAGCCCATTAACGACAAACACGGAAGGATTTCGTAAGAACGTAGATAGAAGCTCAACACCACAGGACGGTCATCAGCCCACACAACTTATTCAAGTAATTCGCTCAAATGACTACAAACCGCAGAAATACACCGAAAATTCAGGGGTAACACCTAAGGCCTTTATCAAAGAGATTGAAGACCATTTTAATGACACTGGAGTACCTGAAGCACGCAGATTGAGAATGATGGAGAGATTTTTATCAGGGAATGTTCTCACCTGGTTTTTAAGTTTCAAATATACATTTGGAACCATGTCAGACTTTAATTTAGCGTTTCTGCGCAAATACTGGTCTCCCGCCATACAACAGAGTTTAAGAATGGAGCTTTACTCTAGAAAATACCAAACTACCCAGCAGACAAAATACTCAGATTTCTTTAACATGCAAATGCTAAAATTTCGCGATCTGGATTACCCATTAAACGAATCAGATTTGGTGATGACAATAGCAAGGCAAATGCCAGTTAATGTACAGCAAGTGCTAATCGCAGCAAACGTCAGTACGGCCCTACATGCAGAGCAGATATTACGGCAAATAGATGAGACCACATCTCATAGTCATTTTAGAGGAGGAAGACAGCTGGAATTAGTCAACACCACAGAGGTCGTAAAAACAAAACAAGGAAATACTAAAACGCAGGGTACTAATACGAGCACCTCCACACCTAGGCGAAACCAGGAAGAAGGGGAAAATAGACCATATCAGCGTAACGAAAATTACTACAACAATAGATACCAGGGCAACAATAGATACCAACAGAGAGGATATCAACAATGGCGTGATAATCGAAGGAATGACAGGCCTTATGGAAGATACGGTGATTATAATGCCAATCAAAGATGGAAAGGAAGGAGAGATCAAAATCAAGGAGATCAACGTAACTATCGAGATGACTGGGATGATAGGCACGCTCAATCACAAAATTACTTAGAGGAGTTACACGCTAATCAAGGTGGAGAGCTAGGAAGATGGGAAAAGGCCATTGGGAACAGAAAGAACCCAGATACACATACTGAGGAAGCTGGAAGTCTACTGAGACAAGAGGAATATCAAGGACATGAGCGACAGAAGGATGATGGGAGTCGAAATGGAGCTAAAAAAAATGTTAATTTTGGATCAAGGAGACAGTCTCAAAACACAACAGTCGGAAGTTGAAGATGGATGGATAGTAGCGAACATACAAGAATGGATTGCTGTACCAGAAGATTGCCTGGAGGAGACGGTGAAACCACGGAACGATGAAATTAGGCAATTACCCATTATTTACGCAAGGATTGGTGGAATTAATATAAGATGTTTATTGGATACAGGGTCACAGATCAGTCTAGTATCGGAGGCCTTGGTTCGAGAGTTGGGACGGACTCAGAATATTCCTGTAATTCCGGTACCACAGCTCAAAGTGAGGGGTGTTATTCCTGAACGCACCATCACTTGTAAACGTCAGGCATACTTAGAGCTGAACATATTGGAACATACTTTTGGGCAAACATTCATTATCATGGCAAAGATGAATTTCAATATAATTCTTGGTGCAAATTTCATTTGTGACTATCAAGCAGTGATAGATTTACACAAGAATACAGTCAGTTTTAGAGAATATGACCAGCTGAAAAACGTGGGATTGCATATGGATGAAATCACTACCGGAAGAGATGTAAATTCTTGGGCATTGGAAGCAATATCAGAAGAGACGGAAGAGGAGGTACGAAAGGCGGAAGATAACATCGTAGAAGGGGCTGTTGTGGAACTAGATGAGGAGATAGAATCCCAGGAGATATGGTCTTTATTAACAGAAGGAAGTAACAGTGATGCACAATTTGAAGAGTTACTACAGGAGCGGCTCAATGACATTCAACTTGGGGGTGAACACAGAAAACAGTTGGAAGAGATTTTAAGGAAGCACAAAACCGTATTTGATACAGTACCTGGGAAAATTTTAAATTTCAAGTACTCTATGCAAGTCGAGGACTGGTCGCCTTTCAAAAGCAGATTGTACCCAATTCCTGAAAAGTATCGTGGGCAAGTTAAAATCATTATAGATGAGATGTTAGAAGCTGGAGTGATAAGGAAGACACCTACACCTTATCTAAATGCGATTTTGGCAGTCACAAAACCAAATGGATCTATTAGACTTTGTTTAGATGCCAGAAATCTCAACATGAGACTCATTTTTCCTGAGTATGACAGAGCGCCAATTATCAGAGACGTATTAAAAGGCTTTAAAAACAAGAGCATTTATTCATCAGTCGATCTGACGAGCTCGTTCCATCATCTTGAATTGGATGAGAAGTCACAGCTTCTAACTGGCTTCTTATTCGATAACCAGACATATTGTTTCGTCAGAATGCCTTTTGGGGTCAAAACAGCGGGCTGTGCTTTAATCCGAGCACTGGACCGGAACCTAACCGAGGAAGTAAAGGAGATGACGGTGCGATACATTGACGACATTCTGTTGGCATCCGACAACATTGAAACTCACATGGAAAATTTAGATAAAGTATTGGGCAACTTAAATGCTTCGAATTTCAAAGTAAACCTGAAGAAATCGCATTTCTTCAAGAGCGAGATCTTATATTTGGGTCACGTCATTGACAAGGAGGGAGTGATGCCAAATCCAGCTAAGATTGATGCGATAAAGAATTTCCCTACACCAACGAGAGTCAAGCACATTCGGGCTTTCTTAGGCGTAACGGGATTATTTAAAGAAAACTGTCCAGGTTATACGGAGACTGTAGCTCCAATGCAATAAATGTTAAAGAAAAATAACAAATGTTCATGGAACGCGGAATGTGAGTAGGCATTCCAAGCAACAAAACAGCTATTAGAAAACTGCATTAAATTAGGATATCCAGATTTCAAGCTCAAATTTATAATCCAAGCGGATGCTTCACTAATTGGGATAGGTGCTATGCTCTACCAAGAGGATCCAGCGAACCTGCAGCACAAAACATATTTGGCATTTGTCAGCCGAAAATTGCGTAAGCACGAGCGAAATTATACTGTAACCGAGCTAGAATTGTTGGCCATCCTTCATGCGCTCCAACAATGGAAACGAATAATCCACGGTTACCCTATTGTTGTCAGAACTGACCTCAAGGCACTAACATTCTTGTTTAAGACGTCAATGGCAAGCGAACGTGTGACACGTTGGTCTATATACATTCAGCAGTTCAGCATTGAAATTGAACATTGTCCAGGGAAGATGAACGTGATACCGGATGCACTCAGCAGGAACCCAGAGCCTGATAACGAAGAAACAGCGATGGTACAAAACTTGGAGTTAACACCGAAGGACCGGGAATTCTTGGAGGAGTTACGTGAGATACAGCGAGAACAGGAAGCGGAACCATGGATGATGCTATTAATTAATTACTTCAAAAAGCAACTACCTACAGGAACACCTGCATTTCGAGAAACGAAAGCCAAAGAAGGAAGATATGTTTATGTCAACAATTTGCTACACAAATGGGTAGATAATGACCACACCAAGTTACGCATATTAGTACCTGCATCGTTACAACGAGGTTTAACATGGCATACGCACGAAAGTTACGGTCACGTGGGCTTAGACAAGTGCGAAGCGACAATAGGAGAGACATTTACATGGCCACGTATGAGAACAACTATATGTGACGTCATTACAACTTGTGACCCGTGTCAGAGAACAAAGCCAAATAATTATTTACTGAGGCAATATCCTAGACCATTGCTACCTCAGAAACCATGTGAGCTACTGGCGATGGACTGTCTTGGTCCAATTCCGAAGGGAAGGAGAGGTTGCCGTCATTTGCTAGTGTGCATTGATGTATTTTCTAAGTTTGTAGTACTATGCCCTATTCAGAAAACAACATCGAAGCAGGTACTCAGTCGCATTCGTAATAGAGTTATTCCAACCCTTGGAAAACCAGAGTTTATATTATCAGATCACGGCAGTTATTTCACAAGCACCGAATTCAAGAAAGGAATGGAAGACATGGGTATAAAACATGTTTTAAGCAGTATCCGACATGCCCAAGCAAATCCAAGCGAGAGAGTAATTAAATCTGTAACTGCATATTTGAGAATCTTCATTCCGAACGAACACCACAAATGGGTCGATAAAATTAAGGACGTAGAGACATGCATGAATTCTACCAGGCACGAGTCAACAGGACAAATCCCTATGGTCCTACACAAGAACGAGTATCCAGTAAGAACGTGGAAAAGCATCATTAACTGTCCACAAGATCCCATGATAGCACCAGACTTGAGAATTGAAAGAACGAGAGAATACATGAGGAAACAAGCAGACCGCAGATTACGGCGAGTAAGAAATAAGAGGTTTCACGGTGATCTTGAAGTCAACCAGCTCGTTTTGGTAAAACGACCTGCTATATCGGACCCAGAAAAGAAAATCTTTAGTAAGTTCTGCGAAAAATTCATAGGACCCTATTCTATCGTAAGAAACCTTGGAAATAATGCTTACAGAGTGAAAGAATTGAGCACAGGAACAATGTCAGTTTACAACGCTGCCAACCTAAAGAAATATCGTCGAAGTGAACCATAGTAGCGCCGAAATAATGACGCTGTTTGAATATACGGACGTCCTACTATCAACAAAGTCAACGGGGAGCAGTTGAATACGGCACGTGATGAACGAGGAAATAGAGTTGTTGTTGACAAACATTAACGAGGCAAGTAAGGTGTTGCCGCAGGCATCGAGCGTCACGCAAGATTGGAAGGGGGAGAGACAAGCAGGATATGAAAACGAGTAAATGCCATTGAAGACAGGAGCGCCTAGACCAAGTAAGAAAAAGGGGTGATTCTGGAAATAAAACAAATTGGCCTACGGAAGTATTGTAAAATTGTCGACTTTATTCCTGAGTTCGAAATTTTGTGAGTGGGAGAGTTGTGAACCCTTTACCCTATGTTGGTTAAATGATTCTACTATTTATTTCTTCAATTAATAAATATTTCAACCAGCATCATGAAAGTAGCCAGACAGTGATGAGGAAATTTCAAGCATTTGTTGGAGACAGTAGGGACATACCTGCATCAGTTTAACAAAAGGCTAAGTACTTGAGCTATGAAAAGAAATAGCTTAGCTATGTATCACAGGGACAGGTGTGGCTACCTCAATTTTAGAAGCGATGCGCGGTGAGACATGGTTCTGGTATGTTCATTGTGATATTCGCGCCTAGAAGAAATATGATGCAGTAACGTGAATGGCTGATGAAGAAAATAGACACTCCCAAGACGCCAAGATCTACTAGAAACCGCCAAATTACAGAGAAATGGAGAACCAATGAGAAAAGAATGCCTACTTGCGCGCCAACTCTGGCTGGGGTACGCGGCGGCTAGCATTCACGCGGGAAATCGCCTAGACAAAATCTCTACGATCGACTCTAGGATTAATGGGCATATTCTTGACCTGTGCAATATTACGAGTTCTGTGATATTTATTTCATTCCTGTATCACAATTATTTCGAGAAATTTTTACATAAAATCCCCCTCCATCTAGACCCAAGGGCCAGTTCATTTATAAGTGTGTCGAAGAGCCAAGACATGGACTTTTATTCCGTGTGTTGAGGACACACTATTATTATTCTGTGCGTCTACAGAGATAGACTTTTATTCCGTGTGTCTAGGAGACATGACTTTTATTCCGTGTGTCGAGAACACAGGACTTTGATTCTGTTCGTCTGAAGAGATAGACTTTTATTTCCATGTCACAAGGACACAAGAGATTCATTGAAAAGTGTTAAATTCAGTGACAGATAGTCTTAGTACTATAGTTATAGGGACAGTAGCGTCGATAATTCGCCAACGAACAGTGACAGGGAATTTAGTACCTGAATAAGCGAATTTAGTAGTCAGGCATAAAGTGTATAATAACCTAATTTTTGTATCAGCGCAAGGATGACATCGATGAATGCAGAGGAAGTGTGGAATTCTCAACAGTCCGTCCAGATGGCTGCTATGAGATAAAGACTCATCCAGTTGGGGAATGGCGTCTGATGTTCTTTGACGGGTGACTACAACACGAGATGAGTACAAATAATATTTTATTATTTATTAAATTAACTTATGGTTTATGGGACATATTTTTGTAAATACTTTGCTTGTGTGATTTACTGTAGTATATTTAGTTTTGATCTGGCACACTTTTGTTTGGAAGCAGCTCGCACAATGGTAGTTAATGGAAGGTTATTTTCTTTGTGTTGTGTTAACTAAAGTAGCTACGTGAACGGCCGTGTTCGCCTAGGTTACGAAGTGCGGTTAAAAACGTCTCTCGGAGATATGTCGTGTTTCAGAAGTAGGACTGAATTAATATAATTATATAGTAGATTGGAGGGTAATTAAATTTTGTTGAAAATTATTATTGATCAGATTCAGTGTGATTATTGCCTTTTGGAGCAATGTAATTTGTGACGAAGAGTACTCAGCTCTATCGTAGGTTTTAAATATTGTGTTAAATGTTTGCGAGCTCTAATTCAGCAGACCCATGTGAAAGGTGTTATGTCAGTCCCAGATGTGTGTACTGTGAGTATATTGTTGTGGTATTACAAGCGGGAACTTCAGCAGAGACTGATTTCTGTCAGCTTGGTACCAGATTCATATTGCATCCTTGCGAGGACAATTATGGATATGTGATTATTGTCTGACCATATGTTGAGTGGGAGGAGATGTTAGCGGCTGTTGATTCCTTGAGATAACAGTTCCGCTGGTCGGCTATTTATATACACTGGATGGGGGACATGACTGGTATTGTGGAAAGAGGTGAGTTGTTGTCACAAGGGCTGACTGAGTTTCGCAAGCAGAGCTCATTAAAGTGGAGTGCATGTCTGGCTCCCAATTACTTGAAAATAAATATAAATGTGAGAAACTGATCAATGGTAAAATTGTTTAAATAAATGGGAGTTGCCTACGAAACACGATTACCTTCGAAGCGTTTCCTTAACATGCAGTTTTGTTAATATAAAGTAATCTTAACCACTCAGGTTGCTTGTTGTTGTTGGTTTATTCTATGTTGATTTTCCATGTCAGTGACCCGTGAGTCACGTGCGGCGCTGTGTTTCCTTGTTGTTGAGTATCTGGCCATTGTGGCAGCTCATTTGGATAAGTGTGTCACCACACTAATAAGGGTCTCAGAGAGATGCCTGTAAATAGTAGAGTTGTAATATGTGTGTCAAAATTAGATTTAAGGATTTTTATTAATGTTATGCCCATAGCCATAAAAGTTGATTTACGAGGTGATTGTTCGTGAGCACCGTGGCTGTTAACCCGTTGTGAACGAATGATCATCCAAGTACTCATTTCTCGTAGGTAGTCATCACGCGAACATAAATTCACATGCAAGATAGTGGAACTTGGATCCATATTTTATTAGAAAAGGGGAGATCTGTTTGACTCCTCAAAGTGATAAATATTCCTGTCAGGGGGAAATTCAGGGAGGAATTTGTTTATTATTGTTTGTTTTATTCTTTTATGCACAAATTAGTTATTAAATCTTGTTATTATCTTACGTTTTGTCTCCTTTCTTTCTTAGTTATAGTTTTAATCCTATAACCCTTGCCTCAGAAAAGCACGTAGTTTGGCGGACGTAAACACCACACTATGAACTGAACGCGACCCCTTGATCAAAGTTTCTTGCATAAAACACTGCTATTCTGAAGGGTTCAGTATGTAGTTCTCTCACTTTCCACGACCGGCTCTCCTTTCATACCTAGCTGGGTGGATTTGTTTACTTTCATTATCTGCAAGGAGTCAAGGCTTTCCTAGCTCGAGACACAGCGTTCTTAACTCTCCACCGTAGTCACTGAGAGCAAGCAGCATGATTGGACAGAAATGAAGGCAAATGTAAAACACTGGTGACCTGACAAGCGAGTCGGACTCTGGACTCCAGCTGGAGTCACAGAGCAAGCACGCTATTGGTCAAGAACCATCAAATATTGGTCAGCAGCGAACAATGGTTATTGTTGACG
The DNA here is from genome assembly GCA_946902985.2 of Meconema thalassinum. NCBI lineage: Eukaryota > Metazoa > Arthropoda > Insecta > Orthoptera > Tettigoniidae > Meconema > Meconema thalassinum. The sequence goes on from OX336392.1 coordinate 404,571,705, forward strand.
CATGCTACTGCCACCGGTCGTTAACGAGAATAGTGAGGGAACTATACGCACTCGGATCATTAGCAAGCTGAGTTGCTGGGGGGCCAACATTGATCAACTCAGTTGTTTTCACTTCATTCAATTCCCTGTCGAAAAAAATGTTTGTAAAGGGGTAATTTAGATAGACCTATGATAGATGGTCCGAAGCAAATTTTATGTAATGCTCTTATTTGTTCGTATTATCGGTAGCTAAGTACGGGTACAGACGGTCATGGTCCCGCCTACTGATAAACCCCGGTCGATGTTCTCATTATATTTAGTGTGTGGTAACTAAGGGGAGGAACTTAAAAAGATAGGCAAGGAACGAAAACAAATGCCTGAAGTTTGGCAGCTCACTGCCCACTTTACTGTCCATTAAATATCCGGTTAAACATTTTAATTCTGTACTTACCATGTGATTTAAAGTAAATTGCACAATTAAAAAATAAACAAGTTGTTCCGTGAAGAACTAAAGCCTATTTTCATATATCCTACTTATGTTAATTGCCTCTATCAACAAACAAAATTTCAGTTTGATTGTTGTAATAGATTCGTAGATATTGAGAACCGTCTAATATTACGGATGGTGACCACGTTGAATTTTTGGGCATGTAGGTCTTAGAATTATGTACTGTTACATGAAGATTATTGTGTACGTGTAGTATTCAAACTTCAATCGCATGATTATGACATAAGAAATAAAAACGAGATTTTAAAATTTCGCACAGCCACCATCTTGTGGTTATGAAAACAATTGAAATAAATTAGGTGCCAGTGGATTAACATTTTTATAAGAATTACCGTACAAGTTTCACTGCACTCGGTTGGTTAAATCACGAGAAACGTCGATTTAAATATTTATATTTCGCGTCACCGCCATGTTGGATGTGTTCTCACCAGTTTATAGAAAGTCCTATAGGTGAACTTAATATTCATAGCCTCTATGAACATTTTAAAAAATCAGTTTGATTGCTGAAAAAGATTCGTAGAAATTGAGAACAGTCTAAATATTTTGGATGGTCGCCATTTTGGATTATTATATGTATAGGCCATAGAGTTATGTACCATTAAAGGAAAATTATTGTGTAGCTTCATTATTCAAACTTTCACTTCGATCGCATGATTACGACACAAGAAATAAAAACTTAATTTTTATATTTCACACAGCCGCCATCTTGAGTTTATGTTATCAATAGAACTAAATTAGATGCCAGTGCATTACAATGTGTATAAACATTTGCTGTACTAGGTTTCATTGCGTTTGGATTGTTAAATAGCGAGAAAGGTCTATTTAAAAGTCTCAACTTCACTTGGCCGCCATGTTAGTTTTGTAGTTACCAGGTTTTATCAAGTCCTTTAGTTGAACTTCTAGTAGTGTCCTTTATCACCGTACGACATTTCAGGGTGATATCAGTAATAGTTTCGAAGATATTGAATGCTGGCGAAGTATTTCGCACAGCTGCCATGTTGGATTGGTGAGATGTAATGAAATTTGAAGGGTGCGGTTGGGGTCGGCCGGAATGGTGCTATGACATTACCGAGTATCATTGAAATCACTCCAGCCGTTTAGAAGTTATTAGAGGGATACACACACACACAAATACGCACACACCCGGTGATATCATAAGCCTATCTATACTAATCTATACTAATATAATAAAGCTGAAGAGTTTGTGTGTTTGTATGTTTGTGTGTTTATGTGTTTAAAGGCGCTAATCTCTGGAACTACCAGTCGGATTCGAAAAATTCTTTTTGTATACTGTATGATAGCCAAATTCAAGAGGAATAGTTTAGGCTATGTTCAATTTGGGACAGACCATTCCATTCCCTGCATTTAGGCCCTTTTGCACAAATCTACACCGTTTCACCGTTCTAATAACTTGACGGACATATTGTCACTAGGCGACAACGACTAACACTGTATCATGATAGTCAACGCCGCACCATTGATGGACAGGTTGTCACTAGGCAACAACGATTTACTCTGTATCATGATAGTCCGGTAAAATTTGCTAAAGGACACATGGGAAAACTGGCCGATTGACAATCAAGGATTGTATTGGACTGTAGTATTCTCTATGCTATCGTATGCACAGTTAATATTTCATTTGCGGGGCTTAGACATCGTGGTCATGTTGCCCCGTGTACTGTACATGGGTGTGTGTGTAGAATGTTTGTGATAACCTGCGTTATTGTGATTGTTGCACTAGAATGTGTAAATACGGTATAAAGCTCAATGTTGGTTTGTCTGTCTGTTATTCATACGAATCTACACCGTTTCACCGATCTGAACCAAAATTTGTATACTTACCCTTTGGGACCCTGCGAGTAACACTATTTATTACATGAAATTTCGGACAGACCACTACATTCCCTGCATTTAGGCCCTTTGACATAAATCTACACAGTTTCACCGATCTGAACCAAAATGCGTATTCGTACCCTTTGGAAACCTGCGAGTTACATTGCCCCCATGAAATTTCGAACAAACCACTCCATTTCCTACATTTAGGCCCCTTGGCACAAATCTACACCGTTCCTCCGATCTGAACCAAATTTTATATACTTACCCTTTGGAACCCGACGAGTAACACAGTCTACGTGAAATTTCGGACAGACCAATCCATTCCCTGCTTTTAGGCCCTATGGCACAAGTCTACATCGTTTCACCGATCTTAACCAAACTTAATGTACTTACCCTTTGGAACCCAGCGGGTAACACTTGATATTTTGGACAACTCTCTCCATTCCCTACATTTAGAATAACAGACAAAATTAACTTGAAAACTACGTTTTAAGGTCCTAGAACCATTCATGTCCGTATAGTGCAACTGTAAGAATATTTTAATAAGTCAATTGTTGGCTGGCAATGCGAGCTGCATCACGTCACCCCTACCAGAATTGCGAAAATAGTTACAACTTGTGCTGCTTATAAATTGGAGTCACTGGGAGTAATTATTGCAAGAAGATTTCTTAGGCCCCGTAAAACAGTTATCAGCATGAAAATATTATGCCTCTATATAAGTGCGACAGTGTTGGTGCAGTACATAGAGGTAATCAGCTGCAATAAGCGTTGGTGCTTCCAAATTTACTTTCATTTTTTCAGATCCTTATCCTTGAACGGTATGCGGCGATAAATGCCATTATTGCTACTTCAGGAGCTCGGGACAGCCGAAGTTTTCCAAAGTGCTCTGGTTAGTTTCCTATGGCACTATGTGACAATAGACGACACTATTGATCTCTACTTTTCTAACAGCCAATGAGATATAGGCCCTAGGCAGTGTCTTTTATTTCACTTACTCCTCTTTCTAATCATATTTTTCAATCCGTTTGTAAATTACATGTGTCAGTACTGTAGTTAGTAAATAGCCGTTTCCCTATTCATTATTGTCATTATCATTACGGAAAAATGACCTGAATGTTACGTCCATTATACTGTACTACTTATCACCTCCAGCACCACCACCACCACGACCACCACAAAAAGTTATGTTTTTAAAATATTTTTTTCTGTTAGTTTAAGTATTATGTGCCAGTTCTCTAGTAGTCTAGTATTCATTATCACCCATAAAACAAACAAATCCACCGGGCGAAGCCGGGCACTACTGCTAGTGTTTTCATAAAATGAAATTGGGTTACAAATATGAATTATATCCATGAATGAATATTAAGCAAAAACAAAAATCACAATAAACTCTCGCCAATCCGGCGAACTGTCATGCAATTCAATGTTGTTAGTTAATTACAATATTATCCAGTACATTGTGGCTTTCTTTACAGTTCTGTATCATGGCTTCTAAAGGGAAAGGACTGATAGCCTAGATTTTAGGCCCTTTAAAACAACAATCGACATCATCATCATCTAAAAGAAAATAAGTTACGCAAGCAGAAACTCGAAACTTTAGATAAGTTGAACTACATTTCAGACACTCGCAATAATCCGGCACTTCAGCTAATCTGACAACTATTTGTGCAAGGAATCACAACTTGAGCACCTTAGAACAAGTAAAAACACGATATCTCAAAGCGGTTCTTGGGATTCAAAGTTCGCTTCATCCAGGCTAGCATATGAACTTGCTCCTGAAACATTCTTAAAGGAGGATCTACGCACAAAATTATTGCTATCATCCACTAATAATAATAATAATAATAATAATAATAATATCGTATGGCCTCGGGTGCCGGGTGCAAGCTTTGTTATTTGACACCCAAAGGGTAGCTTGCATGTCGAATTTCGTTGTTCCTTGAAGCACTATGAAAGTCAAGGAGGTTAGATATCTAAGCTCCTTGAACACTATAGCGCTTTCTAGTAGAGAAATGAGGAACTTAAGTGTTGGCGGAAACTCCCGAGATAAATCTTGCCATTATGAACACGGCCTACTGAATTCAAATGGGTTCTTTGACATGCCAACATCGTATGACATGTGTGTCGTAATTTTTGCTGCCTTTCAAAAAAAATCACTTGCCACGGCCAGGAGCGAACCTGCAAGCTTGGGGGTTAGTAGACCGACACGTTGACCACTCGCCCACCGTGGCAATCTGCTATCATCCACTTGACAACTCAGCTGAAAAAAGTAGGCAAGAGAAGAGAAAAGAAATTTGGAATGTTTTCTATCCAACCGTAGCGATGATGAACCGGAATTGGACGGGCCCCAATAACAAGTTCCGCAGCGCTTTAACATGACTGGCGATCCACGGTTACCGCCACAAATTATGGAAAAGAAATGAATATTACGAACCTTCCGAGGATTGTGTGTGAAAACCTTGCGGAAAACAGTGCCTTCGAAATCACTTCAGTGTGTGCCGGAAGAAAACAAAATCATTAATGGATTACAGCATTGATCTCTCGTAATTAATATACGTCTTGTATTGCACGTTTATGCGAAATTCTCTTATTATTTGTGCAAGGAATAGCCGGATTAGCGATAGTTTAGTGAAGTGTATTTTTGTTTTGCACATGTTTTGAAATATCAATAATTTCTTAAATTAAATGATTTTATAAACTATATTAATTGTATTGTTAAATTGTATAAATTATTATTTTTATCTGAAAATAAAACTTATCATTTCCTAAATATAACAATTTCTTCTTCTTCTTCTTCTTCTTCTTCAGCGTTTGTCCCGCGTGGCTGCGGGGTCCGCTACATGGATCCGTTGTCTCCATTTTGCTCTGTCTGAGGCCGCATCAGGATGGAGATTCACGCTTTTGAGGTCTTTATGTAGCGTGTCACACCAACATTGCAGAGGTCGTCCTTTTGGCCTTTTGCTGACGACTTCAAGTGTTTCCCGCCTTGGCAATCGTTTCACCTCCTGTCTGTAAAACATGTCCAAACCAGCGTAGACGGCCCTCGCGCATTTTGTCTCGGATTGGTGCAACACCAAACACTCTCGTTGGAAATACAATCTAACTTACAAGGGAACGGATTGCGGTGTAAAATTCTAATCTGGTTGAAATTTAGTACACAATGTTCCTACAAAGTTGTACAATGACGTAGTGAAAACCACATGGGCCACTTTCAAATTTGAACGCCAATATTGAACTCCGAAAACCTGCCGGGTGACGGCATGAGCGAGGAGTTGGGAAGAGGTAAAGCTGACCTTGAATTCTAGCAGGACGTGATGACTGGCGGCCAACGGGCAGTGACCTGCCGTGCTGCGTTGCATTCCCCTGCTTGTAGAGAATGACTCCTTTTCCTTTCTGAGTTAACCGACACCACGCTTCAAACTGCTGATCTCTTAAATATGACCGTACTTTTTGAGTGTCTACAAAGTTATCTCGAGGACCAAGAAATGTTTTGTGGTCCACCTATGCCAAGTTTTGTTAAACAAACGTGGACCTCATTTCCAATGTCTCTCGCGTTCAGAATGTATTCGTTTTGTGTTTTTCTGAGAGTTAGTAAACCATTTATTTGCTGGAGCACAGCCTCCCATTGCATCCTAAATAATACAAGAACTTTGTACTTTCTGTGAGTATAGACCATTGTGCCTATATCTTTCAAAGCTCCCTTTATCATTTTGTCGGCATCGTCTAGAAATTTCATTGGAATTGATTTTAATGGCATTGCCTGGAACGTATAGATGAGGGATGGACAAATGGAAGTGTTCATAACACAGAATTTCTGGCCGGGATGTAACAGCGGGCTAGACGAAAGGAGGTCGAGTTTGTCTTTCAGATCCGTCAGGGCCTCTTGTGGTTTGAAAAGATAGATGTCGGAACAATTTATGCCGAAGTAACGAACGCATTCGTCAGAGGATCTGCATGAGACAACGGTGTCTGGCGAGATTTCAAGGTGGTTGGTAGTTAGTTTTCTTTGCAAATACTGATAGCTACAAATTTTGCGAGATTTATTTCCAACCCCATAGCTCCAAAGCTGGTTTTTCATCCTTAGCTATCAGAACCGTGTCGTCTGCAAAGCCAAGCACTGTTACTGGACTTAAACTCGGAACTAGGTTGTATCCAAACTCGCTGGAAATTGATTCTTCAGACAATTCATTTAGTATGCGATCTGTGGCCATATTGTATAATGTGGGCGAGAGTGGAAACCTAGAACAATATTAACGTTTAACTTCCACACAAGTCTGGTTATTAGACTGCAGATTTAGAACTATAGTAGCTAATTTAGAAGGTACAGGATATACTTCAAGTGATTTCTTTAAATGCAGGTGTCCGATGTTATCAAATGCCTTTCTGATACCTAAGTAGAAAAATGAGGAACTTTGTGTTGGCGGAAACTCCCGAGATTAATTTTGCCATTATGAACACGGCCTACTGAATTCAAATGGGTTGTTTGACATGCCAACATCGTATTACATGCGTGTCGCAATGTTTGCCGCCTTTCAAAAATCACTTACCACGGCCAGGAGCGAACCTGCAAGCTTGGGGTTAGTAGACCGACACGTCAAATACTCACCCACAGTGGCAAGCTTATTTATAAACAACAAGCTGTACACGGCATGCGTTGCAATGCCAATCAGAGAGAGTCCTGGCGTTTTAATTTTGTTTTGAAGAGCGTTAGCTTACACAATATGTTTTCGATTTCCGTTAACTGCCTCTAAACTATCGTAAAATGGATTTAATAATTCAGAAACATTCGTGGGAGCGTGCACAACAACTCACAAAAGATTCATCGCAATCGGATGAATGGCATATGAACGAATACGGGATTTTCTTTAAACGATTCGTGCGCTGTCACTCATTTGTTGAATCTACTCGTGCGCTACCTTCAGTGAAATGGATTTACTAAGTTAGAAACCTTCAGATAAGTGTACACAACAACTCATCAATGTTTAATCGCCATCGATGAATGGTATAAGAACGCATAAGGGATTTTGTTGTAACGCTTAGAGCGTCGTCACACATTTGTTGCATCTACTCGTGCGCTACCGATTGTGAAATGAATTTACTAAGTCGAAAACCTTTCTGGCGTGTACACAAAAACCCATCATAAGTTTCATCGCAATCGGATGAATGGCATATTGTACCCATGTGAGTAATCTCCATGGAAAATATGCTTCCACCTCCAGCTAGCTGCAGGTCTCCGGCGTGTACCGTTCCCCCATTGAGCAGTTGCATATTTTGGATTTGAGACTAAAAGGTATCAACTCTACAATGATAAGGCACAACTCTATTCTAAGACATTAATTCAGTACTAAAATCATGGCTTCAAACATAAAAAAACAATCCCAACAAACATAAAACAAAATCAAACAAAATTACTTCCACAATCCACTAATATTAACATAATATTATCATAATAAACTCATATCATTACTCAAACCTTTACCCTTATATTGACTTCACAATTCACTCTAGTGCGCTGATGCACATACAACTTTCATAAACAAAACTGTACTTTTACTCTTCTGTCATCTAGTGTGACTTCTTTAATTTCACAAAATTACTTGTTTCTTAAACCTCGTCTTACTTTGACAATTATGTGTACCGTGTGTGTTTGGTCTCTCTCTTCCCACCAAATGCTTTTCATGCATTAGCCTATTCCGGTGTTGCACAACAAATCTACGTGCAACTCCATAATTATGTAAATATACCCCTACACTTCCCTCTATTTATAGTTCCACTGCATGCCGTTGTGATTTCATCTTCAAAACTTTCGTTATCGCTGTGTCGGATGGTATTATTAAGCTACCCTTGCGAGCGTAGCCTGTGGCGTCTAGTAACCAAATTCGTAAATTCGTGTCTGTGACAGTAAAAATGCAACTTCCAACCATTCGTTAGATTGCTAAAATCATAAACCATCAGGGTGATCTATAATTACCAATGTGTTCTTAAACCACATAACTTCATTACACAATATAACCATGTTTCCTTTCATATTACTAACAGGGTCTTAAATCTGCCCTTTTCTAAACGTTAGCCTTCACGGTTCGTTTGACAGCTTAGCCCCCTTCAGAGCGGCTTGTATACAATGGAATGGAGTGGGGTGGTCACAGCAGTAAACCTTCCCTCGCCTCCTGCCTCTTGGCTTATATCTCCCCAAGCAGTAGTAAGATTCTAAAGACAATACTGTGGTCACAATGACGCACATATCCCAATGGATTTAAACTGAATGTTATGCAAATAGGTTCTGAACGAGCTTAAACATTTATCCCTAACCTGAGGATATGATAATAACTGGCCTCAATAGGTCCATTTCAACATGAAGGCACGAGATTCATAAAAACATTGGTCGATCTGGATAACCGGTATCTTAATAAATGCTGCGGTCAGTCACATGCTGCCGTCAATAAGATTCGCTTCACAAGAGCCGAATCACTCAATAACTTAGTTCTCGGTCGATCAGGTATGGTGCAGAGATTTCCAATGTTCTCCCCTCACCTACCACAGGATTCGAACCCGGAACATTCCATATCCATCATCGGAGTTAGGGTACGCACTAAATACACTCCGGCATAATTAAATATCTCTGTACGCCCAAGGCTATACGAGATTTCATACGTCGAATAGATTACCTGGCTCCATGACCTGATATTATGATCTCGTCCTTTGATTATTAAGAGAAATCTATCAATTACTCTATAAGCTTTTACACAAGCTGCAAATTCAATTCACTCTTAAGCTCTTCCACTTCCTTGCATAATTTATATTCCCATTAACACAATATATTCTGATATTAAACTCTTTTCTCATCCCTTACTGTATAATCTTACTGCTTGGATCGATAAATCTTCCACTTAGCGTAAATATTTCTTGCTTACAATATTTCTTTCTGATGTATTCATTCATACCTTTTATTATTATTATTATTATTATTATTATTCTTACTGACATAAATTACCATGATCCGACTCAACATAACCATTTTAATAATCGAACATCCGTGTTCGTTACGTTAAGTTCACATAACTGACTTGCCATTTTATTAATAGTGGTAACGATTAATCCACTCACTGATGTATAACAACATCTCAACTCTACTAAAATCAACACAACAATAAACACTGGAGAGTCTATCTCCTAACACTGATTCTTACTGGCATTATTTTTATAATTCTGAAATCACATTACATGCAGTGGGCTATACTTCTATATAATCATAATTTGTGGGGTACTCACATATAGGCTTATCCTGGTGGCTCCAACCACCCATATCATCCAGTGTCGCCTGCCATTTGTAGAGTTAGCGCGACATTTGCATAGTGAATATACACATTTTATAATACATTTCTTTCACCAAGCACACGGCACTTTTCATTTCTATGATGAAGCTATCGCTTCATTACACATGACCCTTTCTAACACTTGTTATACTATTAATTTAAAAGATATTTCACATATGATTTCTACACAACCACGTCACTATTTACATTCTTCATTGGTTGAAATTTCCTGGCAAGATATCAGAATTGCAGGTATTGACGGCATCCTCCTTGCTCCTACCAACTCCTGACTGAAAGTCTCGATCATCTGCCTACGGATTCACCAACTGTCTATCAATTATCCTACGATAAACTTCCTGCTGTGCATAAAGATGCTTACATATCGTCACGAACATTACTATTTGGTATTCTTAAGACATTTCACCAAATGCATCATAAAGTTTCTCCCAGCGCAGTGCGGCGTAATAAGACATATAAAACCAATCAATATATTATACACTGCGCTCAACATTGTACATAGTATTTACACAAATTATTACTTTCAATAGTTCTGCAAGTTATATCACACGGTACTTCCTATGTGAACATTGAAAATTGCTCGTACTGCCGACTATACACATACGGCACGACTGTCCTTAATAAAGAGTATGATAACAGTTTTACTGCACGGCTTCCCAAGCTGAAGTCCGAGCCTCCTTCCTTGACTTTGGTAATACGCATTTCACATAAAAAAGTTCGTTGATTACCGTACTTCTTATTACTTCTTCATGACTACGCATGATTATATTATCACTTGGTGCATTACACTGCACGACGAATATAATGATTAACACTAAAATGTTCAAGTCTTTGTGTGAGCGTCCTTTCCTGAGCCAGAGCGACATACGTTCCGCGCTCGAGTCTGTTCCAACTGCTGCCCTCCTGACTGGGTCCACACCCTTATATCCGTTTCACAAGAAAAAGTAGACAAGAGTTTAGTGCTTTTCAGTCGGTCAACACGAATGTACCGAAAAGAGATGGGTTATGCCCTAATCCTGAAATAAATTACATGAGATTAATAAAACACTAGGATGACCAGTTTCGATCGTCAAGCGATCATCATCAGATCCATTACACTTAGGCTACAAAATCTATGTTTGAAATGCAGGTGAAAATATTTACAATATGCACAATTATTTAGTTGCAGTATTGGTACTGCAACTGTCAGTGTATGCTAAATGCAGTATATATGTTAGGTGAAATGCTAAATGGTGATAGCTATCCGTAGATTGTACTTTAGAGAGATTATATGGTTGTAAACTATGGTTAAACTATAACATTTTAGGCTAACTACTTATCTGATTGTCAGTCTTCCGCATAGTGAGTTCCAGTGAGCACGAAAACTGCGAGTAGCTGTCATACGGAAGACAATCAGATAAGAAGTTAGCCTATAGTCTACCGCATAGTGAGTTCCAGTGAGCACGAAAACTGCGAGTATCTGTTATACGGAAGACAATCAGATAAGTAGTTAGCCTAAAATTTTATAGTTTAACCATAGTTTACAACCATATAATCTCTCTAAAGTACAATCTACGGATAGCTATCACCATTTAGCATTTCACCTAACATATATACTGCATTTAGCATACACTGACAGTTGCAGTACCAATACTGCAACTAAATAATTGTACATATTGTAAATATTTTCACCCGTATTTCAAACATAGATTTTGTAGCCTAAGTGTAATGGATCTGATAATGTTCGCTTGACGATCGAAACTGGTCATCCTAGTGTTTTATTAATCTCATGTAATTTATTTCAGGATTAGGGCATAACCCATCTCTTTTGGGTACATTCGTGTTGACCGACTGAAAAGCACTAAACTCTTGTTTACTAAGGCAACACTGGAAATATGGCTTCAAACACCACAAAGAAAAAGTAGACCTAGAATTCCCGCGCTGTATCATCTCCTCTCCCAGGATGATTCTGGTCTCGAAACAATGCTCATAGGGTTCCTTTTTCCTCGCTGGTCCCAAAACTATCTGCGTGCTGAAGGATCGATCGGCCAATTAATTAATATTAATTGCCTTTGCCATAGCGTGGGTACGCGGTTTCCAGTGGAAATCCCCGGTGACATAGTCAGGTCACGCCGCGAACACCCATAGTCCTGTGTTCTTGCGCACTCCATTAAATATGCCTTGATTTCACAGATTAAAGGCTTGGTAATTAGCCTCCTGGCTAAAGATTTACATGTGTGCAACTCTCACGTCATTGCGTTGCTCCAATCACGAGTAATCAATGATTTTCACTGGGATCTTCCCATTCCATTCTCAACTCCATTCTCTAACGGGGAAGAATAGGGTCATTATTCAACCCCCCGACCTCTTGCAGACGTCTTAAGTAGGTCAACGAGATTGACAGGGCTCCATGAGTCTCCTCCCACAATTCTGGGGCTATTAGTAAACTGTCCAACTCTCCACTTCTGTGTTCCAAGTCCAGCATAGCCTACTCCATGTAGTCCAATAATGCTGTATTCCGCTCATTTCCCTGCATTATTTTAATAAATAATGTCAGCACCAGTTGATATCACACCAGTGATTAAATATGTACTTTCCTCTAGGGGTTTTTACAACTAAAACTCCCTCAACAGATCTCGGATTCGTTCCCTGGTGGAACCTTCATTCTGAGATCACAGTCTCTGAGATCCACTTTCGATACCAGTCAGCTTAACCCCCTCGGGTTCATATTCCCCTTGCAAAACTTATAGAAGTCAATTGCAAGTGACCTTCTGTAAGTAACCAGCTGACTGTCTACAACTGTCTGTGTTTACATCAGGGGTCCTTCACCTCGTCTGGCTGTGAGTAGGTTTGTCTGCCTTCCCCCTTCCACACTGCGCTCAGCTCTAAGCTGTGCATTCTCTTGACGGAGGGTCTTATTTATTGCTTCGACCTCCCTAGCGGCTTCGACCATTTCTTTGTAATGTTCTTGCAGGCACCGGCATTCTGTCCGTCTGTTCCTTTCACTGGGTAAACTGCTTGTTCCCCGTTCCGTCTCGCTACGCGAACTTTCAGGTCTGACTGCCTGGCTGACTTTGCCGTCCACGTCTAGTTGGGTGTGCGCTGCTAATACTTCTTCGTGCTCATCAAAATCTTCTGGAGAATAGTACATTTTTAAATTGGCTGCATTCATAACGACCTCCTTTCCTGTTTCTAAATGCCTTATTCTGTATGCATTGTTCTGTAGGTCTCTGATCACCTCGAACAGGCCGTGATAACCGAAAATGAACTTTTTATACTTCCGTGCTTCTGGATCTGAACTGGCGGGCTTCCGCACTAACACTTTTTCCCCAATGAGAAGCGGTCTGTGATATCGCTTCGCACGATTTCTTCTCTGGCGTCTCTCTGCCTGTGCTTGGAGATATTCGAAGGTTCGTTGGATCCTCAATTCTCGCCCTGGCTGTGCGTCTACTGGTAAAGGAATGACAACAGTCCACGGTCTCTCCGGTCTCTGATCCAAATGTAGAGTCACGGGCACCTGACCTGTCGCCTCATATACAGTATTATATATGCAGTATTCTATTACTTCCAGGAACTCAATCCATCTCCAATTTTCTTCAGAGCAGTAGATCTTCATGTACTTCTGGATCTCTCTCATTACTCTCTCAACTGGACTTGCCTCAGGATGGCGAATGGTAGATAAAATCTGCCTAATTCCAAGATTTTCCAATTCCCGACGAAATTCTGCGCTTGTGAAGCAGCTTCCATGGTCTGAGAGTAGATTATCCGGTTTCCCAAGAATCTGAATAACTCTCTCTTTCAGGCGTTTTAATACTTGCTTTGAGCTGGTTTTATGTATGGGGCATAATACCACCATCTTTGAGAATACATCCATGGCTACAAAAATATGTCGATTGCCTCTACGTGCTCTAGGCAGTGGTCCAAAATTGTCTACACTCAGTAGCTGCCTTGGCTTCTCTGGTAACAACGGAATAGGTCGTTGTCTCATTAAAAAGGGATTTGGCTTTACCCTTTGGCACAAATCGCATGTCCTAATAGCATTTCTCTCAGTTTCTCTCAACTTTGGCCAAGTGAATGCTTCTTTCAATAGAGCAGTAATTTTGTCTATCCCGGGATGTCCAAACGCTCTGTGTGCTAGCCATACCAATCTTCTCTGTAAAGATGCTGGAATAACAATCCTTTGACGTGTATGATCTACATAATCCCACTTGTGTAGCATCTAATTGTACCATACATAATCAGTTGCCAATGCATCTGCCTCTCTGTATATTGCAGTTCCCCTTGCTAAGCGTCCCTCGAAGTAATCAATCATCATCTTCAACCACGGATCTTCGCGTTGTAGTTTGGTAAGATTCCTCAAGTCATCCAAGGTCTTCTGATCTCGATTCTCAATCTGGACAGCTAGAGTTTCCTCTTCTCTTGGATATCGGCTTAATATGTCCGGTATTACATTTTCTTTCCCTGGACAGTATTCTATTTCCACATTGAATTGTTGAATATACAGGGACCATCTTGTCAACCTCTGGCTAGACAAGTCCGTCTTTAACAAAAATGTTAAAGCTTTATGGTCTGTTCTGAGGACTATCTGAAAGCCATACACGAGTTTATGCCAGTATTGCAACGCGTACAAAATTGCAAGTAACTCTATCTCTGTAATCGTGTAATTTTTCGCATGGGCCTTCAACCTCCTACTTATAAAGGCAATAAAAACTTTCTTTTCGGGCTTGTCAACATTTTCTTGGAATAGCATCGCTCCTATCCCCACAAGTGATGCATCCGTCTGTATGATGAACTTCTGGGTATAATCAGGGTATCTCAGCTTCACATATTCCAAAAGCATTTGTTTTGACCTCACGAATGCTTCTTGACATTGCTCCGTCCAGTTCCATCTGTCGCCTTTCTTCAATAGGTCCTGCAGGGGTGCTACAGTCGTAGTATAGTTTGGGCAGTGGTTCGAAAAGAATCCAATTACTCCCAAATACTGTCGGACGTGCTTAACTTTCGTGGGTCGAGGAAAATTTCGAATTACCTCTAATTCCTCTGGATTTGGCTTAACTCCATTCTCATCAATAACATGCCCTAGGACTTAAACTTCCCTCTGACAGAAGTGCGATTTCTTGATATTAACCTTAAAATTAGCTTCTCGAAGGTCATCCAGCAACTTCTTCAGGTCTCTCATGTGCTCCTCCAGAGATTCTGATGTGAGTAGAATGTCGTCTACGTATCTGATGGTACTCTCTTTACAATCATCTGATAGATTGCGATCTAACGCTCTTATCAGGGCTGAACCAGCTGTTTTCAAACCAAAAGGTAGCCTTAAAAACGTGTATGTATGTTGATCAAACCTGAATTCTGTCAACAGACTAGTTTTCTTCTCTAATTCAAGATGGTGGAAACTTGAAGTGATATCTAAATTTGTGAATATGGTCTTCCCTTTGAATTTCCTGAGGATTTCTTTAATAGGTGGCACTTGGTCGAACTCCGGAATAACCTTCAAATTTAAATGTCTCAGGTCCAGGCATATTCTGACAGTCCCGTCTGTCTTAGGTACGATTACCAATGGACCTACATAAGGCGTAGGTGTTTTCTCAATAACACCGGCCTCCAGCATCTCCTGAATTGCCTCTTTCACCTTACCATAATGCTTCTCGGCTATAGGGTAGGGTTTCTGCCTAAATGGTGTCCAATCACTGACTTGGAAAGCATAAGTGAAGTTCTTTATACGACCGGGTCTCGAGTCAAAGACTTCCTTCTGTTCCAATAATAATTTCTTTAAATTTTCTTTCTCTTTTGGCCCAATTTTTGCTTCTTCTAGTTTTTCCGAAATATGTTCTTCCAGTTCGGGTTCCAGATCTTTCTCCATGTCTGTGGCTAGTGTTTTCAGTTCTTCTTCTAACTGCTCAATAGCTAACACTTCTTCCTCAGGCACGTCTCTGTATGTATGCCATACTTGTTCATCTGTCCCTGGTTCATTCTGATTGAGTGAGACCCTCATTCACACGGAACATAACTCTGTCCTGTGATAGGTCAATTATCACTCTGTATTCCCTTATAAATTCTGCCCCAATAAGTAGGTTAAAAGGCAGTTCGTTTACTAGTAGAAAACTCTGTGAGAAAATAGAGCCTCCTATCTGTAAATCTAGGAATACCTGATATTTACATATCATCGTTCTGTCTGGAATTACACCTTTTATTTTGACACTAGTGATCTGTATTTTCAAAACATTCTCTCTCTGGGCTATTTCATTATATAAAGCTTGTGTCATAAGGCACACTGCTGAACCCGTGTCTAACAGACTTCTTATATTCAACCCTGCCACTCTTACTAATATAATAGGCAATTCTCACTTGACCATGACCTGTGATCCTCCTGTATCCTCGATTAACTCTTCTGGTTTGGCTATCCAATTGATGATGTTGACCGACTTCCATCCATCATTTTCAAACTCTTCTAATTTTGGAGTTTTTTTTTTTCTATAACGCCAGTCCCCTTAGAATTTCTTCTCTCTTGTTCGCTGCGCTGTAACTCCAAACTCTTAGCTCCGTCCCCATATCTGTCTGGCGACGTCCTATTCTGCATAAGATCTTGCCAGCGGACTTGTTGCTTCTGGGGCTCATCTCCCCTTCCCTCGAGGTATCGCAATGAAGCGTGATATCGTTCCTCTACCTCGTCATCGAAGTTACTTCTTCTTTCCTGGGGTCTCCAATTCCTATTGTTGCCTTCTTGGCCATTGTTACCTCCATTGTTTTGGTACGGTCTACCCCTGGTATTCTGCTTATTCCACGAATTTCGGCCTCTTCCTCCTCTACCATCATTCCCTTTGTACTTCGGCTGCCATCTTCTGGGTTCCTGTTCCCATTGACGTCCGTTGGAATCTAACGTTTCAGTGCTAGTAGCTTTGTTGTTCTTTGGAGCTTGATGCTGGTCAGTCTGCGTGTTGGTCACGTGTACCTGTTCCACGGTTCGATTCTGACGCATAGTATTGGCTGTTGTGAGGTCTAGTTGCCTGAGAACTGCCTCCATTTCCATAGCGGTTTTTGCGTTTGCCGAGATTAGCAGTCTTTGGATTTCATACGGAAGCTGCTTGGCAATAGCAATACATAGCTCCAGCTAGCTAGGTTTTTGGTCCAGTTCTTTGAACCGACACATTTGAGAGATGAAGAATTCTGCGTACTTCGTTGGATTGTTGGTGCTGTATCTTTTTGAATACAAATCCAATCGCAAATTCTGTTGGGTCATGGGATCCCAGTACCGCTTCAAAAAGGCCTCCCGAAACTCCTCAACAGTATCGAAAGTATACCGGAAACTGCGAAACCATAACGCACATTCTCCCTCTGTTAGTTTCTCTATGGCTCGTGGCCTGCGCTCTTGTGGTATCCGCGCATCATTCAAATATACAGACACTTCCTTCAACCAATATTTTGATGTCATATTACAGTGGCTACCCGAGAATTTCCTTGGTTTCTCTTCGCTTGCCCTGATTACGTTTATCACCTGGGTGTGCATAGCATTTTCATGCGGCGTAGAGGCTGCAACTGGTGCTCCTGGCGTCATATATATAAGTACTTTCGCCTGGGCCTGTAGCATTTCTTATTATAGGTTGGGTTTTTAAGTCTGCCCACCTAGGTTTCCTCATATCTTCCATGCTGCCTTTACTTGACTTAGGATCTTTCGTTAGGGTTTCCTCCTGTGCGATTATCCTAGTCTCCATTGGATTGTGGCGCATCTCTGCTATTTCCAGTCGAGTAATTACCTCCTTCTCGATTCTGGTAAGCCTATCTCTATTTTCCTCGGCCACTTGAAATATTTTCTTCTTGTCTTCCTTCAGGCTTTGTTTGATATGGGAGATTTCATCCTCTACATCTTCCTTTATTTGAGCAAGGGTCTTGTCGCTTGCCTCTGTCTTTTGACCTTCTCTCACTTCGAGTTCTTCTCTCAGCCCTTTAATTTCCTCTTGAATGTGTCCATTGACTTTTGACATTTCATTCCGGACCTTAACAATTTCTCCTCTGTTCTCCTCTTGCCTTTTATTAACGATAATAATGTCACTGTGAATTTGGTCCAATTCTTGATGAACTTTGCTCATCTGACCTTTCATGTTGCCTACCAGCTCTTTACTTTCTTTAGCGATAGCCTTAATCTCGCCTATTTCCTGACATTGATCTAATATGTTCTGATCCTGTTTCTTTAGATCACGGTTAATTGCTCTAGCATAGCTTTTCAATTTCTCGTCCCATTTATTGTCGTTCTCTTCTAGCCTCTGATCTACCGTTCTAGTAAATTCTGAAAACTGTTTCGCTTGGCGTTCGAGATTCGCCTCATTTTGGATTTGAATATCCTTAATGTCATTAGACAACGCATCTAACCTAGTGTTGGTTTCATCCTGCGCATGCTTACACGCCTGTAAATTACTTTCAAGCTTGGCTTCTATAGCCTCGAAACGTTTATCTGTCTTAACCTGCATTTCTGATATAATGCTTACAACGGTTTCTGTTACTTCGGTCTTAATTGTCTCTTGCACTTGACCTAGCTTATCGTTTAATTCAACCTTATTTGCATCCAATCGGTTGTTTATTTCAACCTGATTTGCATTAATTGCCAGCTGATTGGCATCTAAACGATTACTCAATTCAACCTGATTAGCATTAATTGCAACCTGATTTGCATTAATTGCCAACTGATTGGCATCTAAACGAGTGTTTATTCTATCCTGGAAAGCCTTGGCTTCCAGCTTGTTCTGTTCATTAACAGCGTCAAAATGCAGTCTTAACCCTGCAATCACCTGCCAAATCTCCACTGTACCAGCCATTCTTACAACAATACACTTTGAGATACAGGCAGGCTTCCTGGAAACATGTGTGGATACGTTTTGAAGAGAGACACAAAACACTGTACACATATCGTAAGATTGTACTAAACCTGTGAATTTTATGATAAATTGTGGATTGGGTGTGTAGCGCTCGTACCCTTGGGTAGTTCTCTTCTCAATAGAGAGATTCTGCGTTACGTCAAAAGCCTACTGAACTCAAAATTCACTCAAACACAGTTTGAGGCAAAAAAATAATTATTATGGTTTTCCCCATGAAATACCATAAAAAATCTCTGGGGTTTCCCTAAATCCCATAAGCTCCACAAACCAGGGCGCCATGATAATTTAATTACACCTCTGCGCCTATGGTGACCTGTATTTAAAACTGGCCCACATACCAGCGCCATGATAATAAGATTAACCATGCCATGATAATTAAATAAGAGCTTGTGCTATATAAAATGAAGGTCAGGTCTTGCAATGCCAAGATACACATATTGCTTTAATGAGGCGATTCCACGATAGAATATTACCGCCCCATGTCTCCTGGATCATGGTAATTAAGGTGTTTATCAAAATTTATATTGTTTGTATCGGAGCTTAGCTAAGGTTAGGCGCGGTCATCCACTAATTCATGTTAATTGTTACTTTAATAGAGTTGTGTGCACTAAATCTAGACCGACTTTAGTTGTACCTATAGCTCAAATCACTGTACAGGACATCAATTTCCATGTACCCATGTGAGTAATCTCCATGGAAAATATGCTTCCGCCTCCAGCTAGCTGCAGGTCTCAGGCGTGTACCGTTCCCCCATTGAGCAGTTGCATATTTTGGATTTGAGACTAAAAGGTATCAACTCTACAATGATAAGGCACAACTCTATTCTAAGACTTTAATTCAGTACTAAAATCATGGCTTCAAACATTAAAAAAAAAACAATCCCAACAAACATAAAACAAAATCACAAAATTACTTCCATAATCCACTAATATTAACATGATATTATCACAATAAACTCATATCATTACTCAAACCTTTACCCTTATATTGAATTCACAATTCACTCTAGTGCGCTGATGCACATACAACTTTCATAAACAAAACTGTACTTTTACTCTTCTGTCATCTAGTGTGACTTCTTTAATTTCACAAAATTACTTGTTTCTTAAACCTCGTCTTACTTTGACAATTATGTGTACCGTGTGTGTTTGGTCTCTCTCTTCCCACCAAATGCTTTTCATGCATTAGCCTATTCCGGTGTTGCACAACAAATCTACGTGCAACTCCATAATTATGTAAATATACCCCTACACTTCCCTCTATTTATAGTTCCACTGCATGCCGTTGTGATTTCATCTTCAAAACTTTCGTTATCGCTGTGTCGGATGGTATTATTAAGCTACCCTTGCGAGCGTAGCCTGTGGCGTCTAGTAACCAAATTCGTAAATTCGTGTCTGTGACAGTAAAAATGCAACTTCCAACCATTCGTTAGATTGCTAAAATCATAAACCATCAGGGTGATCTATAATTACCAATGTGTTCTTAAACCACATAATTTCATTACACAATATAACCATGTTTCCTTTCATATTACTAACAGGGTCTTAAATCTGCCCTTTTCTAAACGTTAGCCTTCACGGTTCGTTTGACAGCTCAGCCCCCTTCAGAGCGTCTTGTATACAATGGAATGGAGTGGGGTGGTCACAGCAGTAAACCTTCCCTCGCCTCCTGCCTCTTGGCTTATATCTCCCCAAGCAGTAGTAAGATTCTAAAGGCAATACTGTGGTCACAATGACGCACATATCCCAATGGATTTAAACTGAATGTTATGCAAATAGGTTCTGTACGAGCTTAAACATTTATCCCTAACCTGAGGATATGATAAAAACTGGCCTCAATAGGTCCATTTCAACATGAAGGCACGAGATTCATAAAAACATTGGTCGATCTGGATAACCGGTATCTTAATAAATGCTGCGGTCAGTCACATGCTGCCGTCAATAAGATACGCTTCACAAGAGCCGAATCACTCAATAACTTAGTTCTCGGTCGATCAGGTATGGTGCAGAGGTTTCCAATGTTCTCCCCTCACCTACCACAGGATTCGAACCCGGAACATTCCATATCCATCATCGGAGTTAGGGTACGCACTAAATACACTCTGGCATAATTAAATATCTCAGTACGCCCAAGGCTATACGAGATTTCATACGTCGAATAGATTACCTGGCTCCATGACCTGATATTATGATCTCGTCCTTTGATTATTAAGAGAAATCTATCAATTACTCTATAAGCTTTTACACAAGCTGCAAATTCAATTCACTCTTAAGCTCTTCCACTTCCTTGCATAATTTATATTCCCATTAACACAATATATTCTGATATTAAGCTCTTTTCTCATCCCTTACTGCATAATCTTACTGCTTGGATCGATAAATCTTCCACTTAGCGTAAATATTTCTTGCTTACAATATTTCTTTCTGATGTATTCATTCATACCTTTTATTATTTATTATTATTATTATTGTTATTATTACTGACATAAATTACCATGATCCGACTCAACATAACCATTTTAATAATCGAACATCCGTGTTCGTTACGTTAAGTTTACATAACTGACTTGCCATTTTATTAATAGTGGTAACGATTAATCCACTCACTGATGTATAACAACATCTCAACTCTACTAAAATCAACACAACAATAAACACTGGAGAGTCTATCTCCTAATACTGATTCTTACTGGCATTATTTTTATAATTCTGAAATCACATTACATGCAGTGGGCTATACTTCTATATAATCATAATTTGTGGGGTACTCACATATAGGCTTATCCTGGTGGTTCCAACCACCCATATCATCCAGTGTCACCTGCCATTTGTAGAGTTAGCGCGACATTTGCATACTGAATATACACATTTTATAATACATTTCTTTCACCAAGCACACGGCACTTTTCATTTCTATGATGAAGCTATCGCTTCATTACACATGACCCTTTCTAACACTTGTTATACTATTAATTTAAAAGATATTTCACATATGATTTCTACACAACACACGTCACTATTTACATTCTTCATTGGTTGAAATTTACTGGCAAGATATCAGAATTGCAGGTATTGACGGCAACCTCCATGCTCCTACCAACTCCTGACTGAAAGTCTCGATCTTCTGCCTACGGATTCACCAACTGTCTATCAATTACCCTACGATAAACTTCCTGCTGTGCATAAAGATGCTTACATATCGTCACGAACATTACTATTTGGTATTCTTAAGACATTTCACCAAATGCATCATAAAGTTTCTCCCAGCGCAGTCCGGCGTAATAAGACATGTATAACCAATCAATATATTATACACTGCGCTCAACATTGTACATAGTATTTACACAAATTATTACTTTCAATAGTTCTGCAAGTTATATCACACGGTACTTCCTATGTGAACATTGACAATTGCTCGTACTGCCGACTATACACATACGGCGCGACTGTCCTTAATAAAAAGTATGATAACAGTTTTACTGCACGGCTTCCCAAGCAGAAGTCCGAGCCTCCTTCCTTGACTTTGGTAATACGCATTTCACATAATAAAGTTCGTTGAATACCGTACTTCTTATTACTTCTTCATGACTACGCATGATTATATTATCACTTGGTGCATTACACTGCACGACGAATATAATGATTAACACTAAAATGTTCAAGTCTTTGTGTGAGCGTCCTTTCCTGAGCCAGAGCGACATACGTTCCGCGCTCGAGTCTGTTCCAACTGCTGCCCTCCTGACTGGGTCCACACCCTTATATCCGTTTCACAAGAAAAAGTAGACCTAGAATTCCCGCGCTGTATCATCTCCTCTCCCAGGATGATTCTGGTCTCGAAACAATGCTCATAGGGTTCCTTTTTCCTCGCTGGTCCCAAAACTATCTGCGTGCTGAAGGATCGATCGGCCAATTAATTAATATTAATTGCCTTTGCCATAGCGTGGGTACGCGGTTTCCAGTGGAAATCCCCGGTGACATAGTCAGGTCACGCCGCGAACACCCATAGTCCTGTGTTCTTGCGCACTCCATTAAATATGCCTTGATTTCACAGATTAAAGGCTTGGTAATTAGCCTCCTGGCTAAAGATTTACATGTGTGCAACTCTCACGTCATTGCGTTGCTCCAATCACGAGTAATCAATGATTTTCACTGGGATCTTCCCATTCCATTCTCAACTCCATTCTCTAACGGGGAAGAACAGGGTCATTATTCAACCCCCCGACCTCTTGCAGACGACTTAAGTAGGTCAACGAGATTGACAGGGCTCCATGAGTCTCCTCCCACAATTCTGGGGCTATTAGTAAACTGTCCAACTCCCCACTTCTGTGTTCCAAGTCCAGCATAGCCTACTCCATGTAGTCCAATAATGCTGTATTCCGCTCATTTCCCTGCATTATTTTAATAAATAATGTCAGCACCAGTTGATATCACACCAGTGATTAAATATGTACTTTCCTCTAGGGGTTTTTACAACTAAAACTCCCTCAACAGATCTCGGATTCGTTCCCTGGTGGAACCTTCATTCTGAGATCTCAGTCTCTGAGATCCACTTTCGATACCCGTCAGCTTAACCCCCTCGGGTTCAATATAAACGCATACGGGATTTTGTTTAAGCGATTCGTGGGTTGTCACACATTTGTTGAATCTACTCGTGCGCTTCCTACCATGAAATAGATTTACTAAATAGGAAATGTTCACATACGAGTTCACAACAACTCATCAAAGTTTCATCGCAATCGATGAATGGTATATGAACGCATACGGGATTTTGTTGAAACGCTTCACGCGTGGTCACACATTTGTTGCATCTACGCGTGCGCTACCTATTGTGAAATGGATTTACTAATTCGAAAACCTTACCTGGCTTGTACACAACAACTCATCATCGTTTCATGGCAATCGGATGAATGGCATATGAACCCATACGGGACTTTGTTTAAACGATTCGTGCGTGTTCACACATTTGTTGCATCTACTCGTGCGCTACCTATTGTGAAATTGATTTACTACATCAAAAACCTTCCCTAGAGTGTACTCAACGATTCACCAAACTTTCATCGCAATCGGATTATTGGTATATGAACGCATATATGACTTAGTTAAAACAATTCTCGTGCCATCACTCATTTGTTGAATCTACTCGTGCGCTACCTATTGTAAAATGGATTTACTAAGCCATAAAGCATCCCTGGAGTGTACTCAACCATTCACAAAAGTTTCATCGCAATCGGATGAATGGTATATGAACGCATACGGAACTTTGTTGAAACGATTCGCGCGCCATCGCTCATTTGTTCAATCTACTCGTGCGCTAGCTATTTTAAAATGGATTTACTAAGCCAGAAACCTTCCCTGGCGTGTACACAACATCTCACCCAAGTTTCATCGCTATCGGACGAATGGTATATGACCACATACGAGACTTTATTGAAACGCTTCGCGCGTCGTCGCTCATTTGTTGAATCTACACGTGCGCTACCTATTGTAAAATGAATTTACTAAGCGAGAAACCTTCCTTGGAGTGCACTCAACATCTCTCCCAAGTTTTATCGAAATCGAATGAAAGGTATATGAACGCATACGGTATTTTACTGTAACACTTCGCGCGTCGTCGCTCATTTGTTGAATTTACACGTGCGTTACCTATTGTAAAATTGATTTACTAATCCAGTAATCTTCCTTGGAGTGTACTCAACATCTCACCCAAGTTTCATCGCAATCGAATGAATGGTATGTGAACGTATTGAAACGCTTCGCGCATCGTCGCTCATTTGTTGAATCTACACGTGCGATGCCTATTGTAAAATGGATTTACTAAGCCAGAAACCCTCTTTGGAATGTACTCAACATCTCACCCAAGTTTCAACGTAATCGAATGAATGATATGTGAACGATACGGGACTTGATTGAAACGCTTCGCGCGTCGTCGCTCATTTGTTGAATCTACACGTGCGCTACCTATTGTAAAATGGATTTACGAAGCCAGAACCCTTCCTTGGAGTGAACTCAACATCTCAACCAAGTTTCATCATAATCGAATGAATGGTATGTGAACGCATAGGAGACATACACACATACCCACCCACTCACCCACCCACAGACAGACAAACTATCTCGTAACATTGATTTTTAGCCTACTTTTCACATTTTGCAAAAATGAGGAAAAAGTAGACTTATGAGATCGATCCGGGAAAATGTGTTTTTGTCTGTCTGTCCGTCTGTCCTTCTATCTGTCTGCCTGTCTGTCTGTCTGTCTGTCTGTCTATCTGTCTGTCTGTCTGTCTGTCTATCTGTACTTCTGTCTGTCTGGCTGAGTGTGTGTCCCTCCCTATCAACTCCTAAACGGCTGCAGCAATCGAAACCAAATTTAGTATAAGTAAAGATGTATACCGGAATATCTCAAGCCCATATTTGAAAATGATGTCAGTGCTACCAACTGATGAAAAAACGCAATAGAAAATTGATCTCCATGTTGGATATCATGCAAGGTATGCATGAGATCTATTCCAAAATTGGCACACATGTAGATAATACTATTTCAGTTTAATTTCCAGGAGGCCATAGATGACAGTGTTGCCAATATAATTGTAAGCCTTCTGATAGGTCCAATTTTTAATGCATATAACCTCTACACTATTAATTGGATTTTAACCAAATTTTGTATGTAATATGTGTACATAAACAGATATGACTGAGTGTATTCTTAAGAGCCACCAGAGCTGCTAACTGTTAATAATTGCTCTCTCTCTCTTCTTCATCCAAATACCAATATATCTGAAAGTATGCAAGCCGACAGCATTAAACTATGCACACGTATAGTACCTGACATTTTAGATTAATTTGGAGTAACTTATATACTTCAGTTCTACCAACATGATTCTAATCCTGCTGATAGGACCAATTTTTAAATGCATGTAACTCCTATACTATCAGTTGGATTTCAACCAAATTTCGTATGTGCTATGTGTAACATAACAGATATGACTTAAGAGCAATCAGGGCTGCCAACTGTTAATAAATGATGTATATATTTTTTTACCCTAATATCTGTATATCAGAAAGTTGCAAGCCAACAGCTCTATACTTTGCACACGTATAGCACCTGACACTCTGGATTAATTTGGAATAATTAATATAAGTCAGTGCTGCCAACATGATTATATGCTTGCTGATAGGTCCAATTTTAAAATACATGTAACTTCTATACTAACGAATGGATTTCATCCAAAATTAGCACAACAAGATATCATAATATTTCCGATTATTTCTAACCTGCACACGCATGACATTGTTGCCAACATGCTTTTACGCGTGCTGATAGATCCAATGTCTAACTGCATGTAACGTCCATTGGACTTCAACCATATTTTGTATTCTGTACCTTAAGAGATGGAACTAAGAATATATTCAGTCACCAGGGCTGCCAACTCTAGTGCTCTATTAGGCTACATTATACCAGGAATATTTCGAACTAATTAGACATTTCGATATTACCAAATTAATTTCATCATTATTCTAGATAGGTTCATATACTGTAGAATAATCATTGGCATGAAAAGTAGGCTCTTTAGGTCGTCACGGAACTTCTTGTTGCAATATGGGGTGGAGTTCTCTATGTAGTTCGGTTGAGGAATGAACGACCTATGGAGCAGGTGTCTGAAATGATTGACTTCTTCATACTGGTATGCAGATTATGGTGGACCCTCAGTTTATTGAGGTTGACCCTCCTGTCGCCACATCTGTCAGATCTCTTCAGCCAGAAGCATGTATTTGGTCACTTTCTCAGCATAAATTATTATTATTACTGAATACAAAAGTTGGAATAAGCATTTTTAGAAGTAGGCTATTTATAAATAGGAGATACCGTAATCAGTAGTTTAAATCAATAAACAAGATGTTGAGCAAAGAACATATTGTGCCCAACTCTAGGAATGGGTATTCCAAGTTTCAGACACCTAGACATCAAGGGAAAGGCTGTAGCCGCTTTTGAAAGTTGAGATATTTGAATATCGCGCTACATTGCTTCTCGAAGCATTTGGAAATAATTTACCGATACTTGGATGTCAAGTGACGTAGCGAGTAATAGCAGAGGTCGAGGCTATTTATTGATTAAATAGTTAAACATGGAGTAGAGACTTGAGACTGGGATCAGATTACTGGCACGGCCAAAAGAAAGAGAATGCAATTAGTATCAAGTAAATCGGTCCAGGGATACCAGAGATACGAGGATTTCTAGATTACAACGTGATGACGCGTGACCCTGGCAGTTTTGAATAAAAGCCAGCTGGCCGAGGCATGGTCAGCTCATTCTAACACAAGCACTTGGCGAGCAAGTTGCATCTACGCTGAGCCAAGGCACATGGTTGCCGGATCTACGCAGAAGTTCTTTTCAAAGTCGTGATAGTCACGAAAGTGCTGCGCTACGAGGTGGAACTTAGTAAGTTTACGGCGAGGAGAATCACTGAGGTGATTGATTTTTTCTACAGACATTGGTGGAAATATTTATATTTCCCATGGACATATGCTAGACTTTGTCTAGAATTAACACTTTGTCACAGTCCAGTAGTAACATAATACTTGGATATTTAAATCCATTTCAGTCAGTTTTTCATATTTGTAACTAGTTAACCACTTCGATCTGTCAGTACACTGAAGACTAGTCTATAACGGTGGCGTTCATTAGTCTACGCAAGGGAAACTACAAGTTGCTTAGCGCATGGTAGATGGTGATATAATAAACCATGCCCAGGGAACGATCTTCAGAACAGCCGTTGATTGCTTAGACTGTCAGTGTTTTTCTTGTACTGATAAGATTACCGTGAGTTATGTTACAACTGACATATTTAAGAAGAGATCACTTAGATCTGACCCTATTTAAACAAACTGTTATGGCTTTGATAGAAGCCCATATTAAAATGGAACAACAGTTAATTCAACCGTCAAGAGATACTACCACTATGTCTGACTAGACGGATTGTGGGTATATAATGGCGGCCGATACAAGGATTATACGTGCTTGTCCGATAGGGCATGTTTATGGATAAATCTGGTACAGACCAGGTTTACTACGCTTCAAGACCATCAAGAAATGTAAGCCACATTTGAATTATATTATGCCTAGCTAATTGGAACAAACTATTTTTTCTGCAGATGACCAACACATTTTATTTTTCGTCGTATTTAAAGCTTGCAATGATTTACGCAAGACTTGTTAGAGTTATTCTGAGTATTTTCAGCACTCAGAACAGTTTAGGATCGATGACCGAGCATTTCGAGCATTTATTTGAATATTTCATATTTTTGGGAAATCACGGTAATCAGCCGATGTAACTGTAAAAGTTAATAATTTATTTTTGTTGAGGAATGGATATTTTTTCCATATTCGAAGGTTCGAACATGTGGATTCTCACATAATGAGATGATAATTAAACATATTTAAAATGATATAACGAATAATAATAATAATAATCCACTAATAATAATAATAATAATTTTCATAATTTTTCTAAATAATTCTTGGATATTATATTTTATAATAATCATATGTATTGAAAAAGAGCCTATGAAGTAGTTTAAACATTTCTAGTCTGGAACAGGAGATTTTCCGAAGGAAAGTGGTTAGCGCAAGCCCGCATTCAACCAACATGTCAGTTCTGGTTGAACAGTTGATATTTTTCATTGAGCAAAGTATATTTTTCAGATAACACGGAGAGGCATGAAACGGGAAGCAATTGATAATTGTATCAAATAGGATATTTTTGTATTTATATAAAATCATGACGTAAATACACTCGAAAGTGAAATAAAGATTTTCATAAGTATGGTAAATTCACGGGTTGAACTGAATGGTAAAATAAAATAAACTTGTAAGTTTATTAATCTTCCAGTGTTGATAACAAGCAGAGGCTTGATTTATTGTATAAATTTTGGGAAGAAAATTTATGTGTGTGGAGTAGTTGAAATGCCATTCCCAGGTGCGCATGTTTAAGTCGCAGGAATGAAGAGGTTTTTTCGAGCATCAATCAAATAGCAGGTTCGATGGCTCAGGTTTATAGTAGGAGTATTGGAACTACACATTTCGTCGTATGAATGACCCGAAGGTTATTTCTTGAAAACCATCAGTTCTTATTTCAACCTTGTTTACGAATTCCATTTAGACTTTGATTTTGCTAGAACCCGGATTTGTCATGATAGTAGTTTATTCTTCTTCAGAGGAAGACCTTTGCCGTTGTTGTTGTAATATTGTGTTCTTACACAAATAATAGAATGGGCCACTGCCAATTAAAAATAATTCTTTAACCACGAATAATTTGAAGGATGTTTTCAATCCTAGTGCCATGAACTAAATGAATTCATTATGAAACTACAATTCTTATTTCCGCATTCTGTCGAAGAATTGCAAGTTGTGAAAGTTGCTAAAAATGGCCATGAATATAAATATTTTTTATAATAATGATTCCAAGTGGATAATTGAATAGTTGAATGGTTCAACCATTTATTGATCAAGTTGATGATTCAGGAATCATATATTTTGTTAGGAACTTGAAGTTCATAATCGAGTCACTTCTCGAATGTTTAATGTCAGAAGAACAATTAATTGTTGTTGTGCTTCGCACAGTTCTTCGACGCTATGCTCAAGGTCAAATACTTTTCAGATGTTATTAATATGTGTAAATAATTTGTGTTGCTTCAATGATGATAATATTTTTCGACGATGTATTTTTGAAACTGGAAAAATAAGTGAAAGTTAAAAATTCTATTAACATTTATTCTACGAGTGTTAATATCATGTAAATATTCAAACAGTGATCTACGATATTTCCAGTAGAGACAATTAAATTTGAACTGGAATTAATTATAAATAATTTTGGAACACAGTCTACAGGACTAACAATCAGACTTGTGTTTCCAAAAAATAATTGTCAAATGTGTTTGGAAAATTTCTGTATATTGTGTGTAAATAAGAGTGTGGATCGACACACGTGAGTGATGCTACTTTGAGCATTTTTGCAGTCAATTTTAACTTCAAAATAAACTGAGATAATTTTACAGGATGTGTTACTCCCAATTAAATCTCCTTCTATCCTTATTGTTGCATTGAGCCAAAAATCAGCAAAGCATTTTTTTAATTTGATGTCGTTTTTGCGATTTGCTTTAACCCATCTGGCGCTCCGGGATATTTTGACTCTCGTGCTGACTGATTATTGGTAAAATGCATATGTGGTCGTGCGGACTCCGGTCTAAACGGGCACAATATAGCCTACTTTCTCCTAAATGTATGGGTATAGTTATAATTCTTTGTCCTCACCCTAAAACAATCATCTCCACCACCATGTTTTGTTTTCTGTTATATTGATTATTATCCAGTAAGTGTCTAAATCAATATTATACATTTTATGATGATTGAATATCAAAACTACTAACTTATTGTAATGCATTCACGTCTGTTAATCTCGATATTAAGCCTCCAAACTTAACAATCCTTCATTTTAGGTATCTTCCCCTTTAAAAATCCACGGCGATCACAGTAGGTTGGTGATGCAACCTGGCAGTGAATTAATGAATATCTTGTACGCCATCCTGAAATGCTAAGGCTGATGACCTAGTAGTTTGGGCGCAGGACGCGTCGCATATTAAGGTATGCTTTTACCAAATTTCGTAATGATCCGATGATTAGTTTGGTCGTAATTTAATGTTAAGTTTTGACCATTTGATTGGCCGCCATTAAGTTTAGGTAAATATGGCGGCGATAATAAACATGACACTGAGTTGCCCTTTGCTAGTGCTACCTCTGTACCAAATTTCGTTCAATTTGGTTTCACCGTGTTTGAATTGATAGGGGGTGGGGAGGGCAGACATACCTAATCACACACACACAGACAGACACACAATTTTTGGCCCTGGGTAGATCTCATAAGTCTACTTTCATTTTGTGCAAAAATCGAAAGTAGGCTAAAATAAAGAGATACGGTAGTCATAAGGTCAGTTATCCATAGTTCTTATGAGTTCATGAAATTCAGAACATTGTAATTTATTTATTTATTTATTTATTTATTTATTTATTTATTTATTTATTTATTTATTTATTTATTTATTTATTTATTTATTTATTTATTTATTTATTTATTTATTTATTTATTTATTTATTGGAATGATTTTCTAATTAAGAATACCATTTGAAGGTGAGACATTTGCTGGACTTGTGCAACCCAGTCGAGTTCCAACTGATATGATACTATCACATGTGCCATATTATTCTCTAGCTATTAGCGATCGCGTCCAAGGTAACGTTAACAGCAGTCAGTAGTAACGTCACTAAACCAACGATATCGCCTACAATGGCCATCCATTAGCCACTTGTCACATTGCCTACAGTGAAAATTGCGCGTTAAATAGCTCCCACGGCTGCCAGTCCGGAGATCAGTGGCTCGAATTCAGGGGCCAACAATGGCTATCGTGGCTGTTGTTTTCCCCTGGGGTCTTCCACTCACTGCAGGCAAACCTTTTTCAATCACATTACTGTATACAAAATCTAAAAACAAGACACTGGCTCACTCATCACTGTGTCTTAGCACCATTCGATTATTCGATTTCTTCGAATGCTTGCCACGGTGGGTGAGTGGTTAACGTGACGGTCTATTAACCCCAAGCTTGCAGGTTCGCTCTCGGCCGTGGTAAGTGTTTTTTTTTTTTTTTGAAAGGCGGAAAAAAATACGATATGCCTGTCATACGATGTTGGCATGCCAAAGAACCCATTTGAATTCAGTAGGCCGTGTTCATAATGGCAACAATAATCTCGGGAGTTTCTGCCTATACAAAGTTCCTCATTTATCTACTAGAAAGCGCTATAGTGTTCAAGGAGCTTAGATATCTAACCTCCTTGACTTTCATAGTGCTTCAAGGAACAACGAAATTCGACATGCAAGCTACCCTCTGGGTGTCAAATAACAAAGCTTGCACCCGGCACCCGTGGCCATACAATATTATTATTATTATTACTTCTTCGAATATTCGCAATAGATTTACTGGCTCGTTTAAGATCCCCTTCGAGGCACAATTCTGGCACCCCGGCGCACAGTGGATAATTTCAGGAGTCTGGAAGGTCACAAATCATATCTTGGAAACTCGTAGACAGTTTTACATGAAATTTAGTATGCAACTGCTATTATTGGAGATAATTACGTGTCAGGTCAGTCAAGTGCAAATATCTTTCGATGAAAAACCTTTCCACACTAGAAAGAGTAAAAGCAGTATACATTAAGAAATCTATTGGAGTTTCAAAGACAACAAGATCCAGATTAGTTTATCTCCTGGCAAGATAATCCTTTCTCATAGAAGTTCTTAGGACACCAATACATCTACCCAACACAAATGCATCAGAGAACCTATTGGCAACACTCGTCCGAAAGCGAGAAGACGTACAGTATATCCGGAGTTTTTTGCATCTGGCGCCATGATTGATCGATCATGGACGAAAGCAAACTATGAATGCGTCACGTCTATGTAAGAATGGCAGCATACGGCTTTGAAGAAGGAAATTTTAACTCACATTTATATTCCACGGGAACCACTGACAAACTGTATTTATATTAATTCTTCGAGTCTGAAACATGTGCTCACTGAGTTTCGTGTCCTGATTTGTTATTACCGGTACTGAAAATAAGTGATGTCTCTGAACCACAATATTTCAATATTAAACAAGATGTTCAGTAAAAACATATAGCCTACTTTCTCCTAAATGCATGGGTATCGTTATAACTCTTTGTCCTTTCCAAGGAGTATAATTGAATGTTGGTTGTAGTAGCTTGTTGAAATAAGTGTCATACGGATATTAAACATGAATATGCGGTGCCCTTTGCTAGTGCTACCTCTGTACCAAATTTCGTTCAATTCGGTTTCACCGTGTTTGAATAGATAGGGGGAATCGATTGGCACACATACATGGCCGCCAGCCGCAAATTATTGGGCAGATGACCTAGTAGGATGGTCAAAAGATTCTTCATACATAAAGGTATAATGTTACAAAATTTGGTAGAGATCAGATAAATAGATTGGTCGTAATTTGATTTAAGCTTTGAATATTTGTGTGGCCGCCATTACGTTTCCGTCAAGATGGCAGCGATATAAAACATGACACTGAGGTGCCCTTTGCTAGTGCTACCTCTGTACCAAATTTCGTTCAATTTGGTTTCACCGTGTTTGAAAAGATAGTGGGAATCGATTTGCACACAAATATGGCCACCACCCACAAATTATTAGGCAGATGACCTCGTAGTTTGGTCAAATGATTCTTCATACTTAAAGGTATAATGGTACAAAATTTGGTAGAGATCAGATGAATAGGTTGGTCGTAATTTGATTTAAGCTTTGAACATTTGGGTGGCCGCCATTACGTTTACGTCAAGGTGGCGGCGATATAAAATATGACACTGAGGTGCCCTTTGCCTGTGCTACCTCTGTACCAAATGTCGTTCAATTCGGATTCACCATGTTTGAATTGATAGGGGGGGGGGGGGGGACAGACATTCAGAGTACACACACTCACACACACACACACATACACGCACAGACAGACACACAATTTTTGGCCCTGTAGTGATCTCATAAGTTTACTTTCATTTTCCGCAAAAATCGAAAGTAGGCTAACAAGTAAAGCCAACTCCGTAAAGGCCATGGGGAACCTGGGAGCAGTGGAAGGTAGAGGTTTCCACTCTTTGTGATAACGACATATGGAAGAAAATATACAAATTTGAAGTAATTTTGGGGATTGGAATTAACTTGTCAAGTCTACTATTCATGTTAAAAGAAACTATATTATTTTATAATAATAATAATAATAATAATAATAATAATAATAATAATAATGCCTGCCCACCGCCGGATAACATCTTGAGGCCCTCCAAGGCTAACAACCTTGGTTGCATTCATTATGAGCAATTTGCTCCAAGCTAAACTAAAGATTCTTAAGCATGATGGTAAAACAAATACAGGAGATTAATACCCCAGGTGGCAACTTTTCGAAGAAATCCACCGTCGCCCACGAGCGACGCATGCATCCCATTCGGACTCTGGGGGGGATGCAAC
Source organism: Meconema thalassinum (assembly GCA_946902985.2). Taxonomy (NCBI): domain Eukaryota; kingdom Metazoa; phylum Arthropoda; class Insecta; order Orthoptera; family Tettigoniidae; genus Meconema; species Meconema thalassinum. Next base: position 404,605,291 of record OX336392.1, read on the forward strand.
GTCATGCTAAAGACGAGTCGGAGCGTCTTGGAAATCCCGAACAGTCACGAAAGCTGAAACCCAAATCTAAGAGTTTTTAGGCAACGTTCAACATCAACTCTCTAATACAAACTGGTAAGATGAGACAGCTGACCCTTGCCCTTCACGAAAACAAAATCGCAATAATGGCCTTGCAAGAAACTCGCTTCACTGACCAAGATACGTTTGAGTCTGATGGGTATCGGTTCTTCAAGAGCAAATCCCGTAAGAGGGTAATGAAGAACACCCCTATCTTCGGTACAGCCTTTGCTGTCAACACCAGAATCCTTAGGTCAGTCTCGAATTTTGAAGCTGTTAACGATAGGTTATGCCTTATATGCGCTGTGCAAACAAAACATACACGCTAGTCAATGTACATGCTCCAACTAATGAACAAAACAAAAAAGAGTTGGAAGACACTGATAGATTTTGGAACCTCTTGGATGCTAGATTGCCAAAAATCCCGAAACACCACGTCAAGATCCTAATGGGTGATTTCAACGCACAGGTAGGACGTGAACGGAAATACAGGAATGTCGTTGGGCTCTATCCAGCACACAATAGAACTAACAAGAATGGAGAACGCCTCATTGATCTATGTAATAACCATAACCTCCAGCTGATGTCAACACACTTTCGTCACCTACCTAGAAAACAGACTACATGGAGATGCCCGAACAAAACATTAGGAGAGTTCCAAATAGACCATGTTGCGATATCTCGAAGATCTAGTCCGGAAATCATGAACGTTACCGTAAAAAAGGGAATGAACATAGACTCAGATCACTATGTATCGGTAATAAAGTTCCGGCCCATTCCACTAAACAAAAAGAAAAACAAACCTACCATAATCCGCTTCGACACAAACATGCTCAGAGATAGGGAGAAAGAATTCAAAGAACTTGCCCAACCAGTGGAAAAAGACTTCAACAGCACGAGAAAGCAGATGATAAACGCTGCAAAAGAAGTAGCAGAAACCAAGAAGAGGAAGAAACACACATGGTGGAACAATAACTGCGAGAAGACCTTAAAGGATCGTCTAAATGCTTGGAAAAAGTACTACACCACCAAAGAGGAAGAAGATTGGAACATCTATAGAGACCAACGAGCACAAACAGCAAAAATAATACGCAACGAGAAACGCAAGTATGAAAAAGAACAAATGGACAAAATTGAACAAAACTTTCACAGAAATGAGACCCGTGAATACTACAGGGATTTTAAAAAGAAGATACAAGGATACAAGGCACCTTCCCTTTGTTTTCTAAGAAATGATGGAACTCTAGCAACATCCAACGAGGAAAACTGCGAAATTTTAGCCGGGTATTTTAACGACCTCCTAAATTGTGAAAAGCCATCCAACCCCATCAGAACAAACAAACAAATGAACCACAATTTGCCATCTTCTCCACCAAATCGCGATGAAATCAAACGCCACATAAAGATGTTGAGAAATAACAAGGCTCCTGGTGAAGACTCCATGATTGCAGAACTGTGGAAACATGCCCCAGAAGAAGCAATTGACATCCTACACCAAACCATTGTAGATATATGGGAGACAGAACAACTCCCAGAGGACTGGAAGATAGCTTTGATCCATCCTTTACACAAGAAAGGAAATATAAGAGATGTGAACAACTACCGTGGTATTTCTCTTCTGTCAGTAGCTTACAAGATCCTGTCACTTTCCATCCTTGAAAGACTGGAACAGCAAGTTGAACACAAACTCGGAGAATACCAAGGGGGTTTTAGGAAAGGCCGATCGACTGCAGAACAAATCTTTAACCTAAAAACCATAATTAGGTACTATGTGTTGAGAGGTCGAACGTATGTATCGACATTTGTAGACTTTAAGAAAGCGTACGACTGCATCGACCGTGATGTGTTGATTAACATACTTGCAGAAATGGGAGTCGATATGAAACTGCTGGCGATAATAAGGGCAACCCTAATTAATACCACATCCAAAGTCAAATTCCAAGGATGTATCTCTGAACCCTTTGAAATCAAGACAGGTGTTCGACAGGGAGATAGCCTGTCACCTCTGTTGTTCAACTGTGTGCTTGAAAAGGTAATACAGAATTGGCGACAGAAGTTAAAAGAAGGAGGCCTTTACAAACCTTTAAGGATCGGGACGAGAAAAACGGAGTGGAAATAGATTGCTTAGCATTCGCTGATGATATAGCCCTGATGACAGAAGATTTCGAAAGTGCAACAGAACAGGTCAATATATTGAAGGAAGTAGCAGAACAAACAGGATTACAAATTTCCTTTCAAAAGACAGAAGTAATGTCGAACATCAAGGATGATACAGCACAACTAAACACCAAATATGGAACGATAAACCGTGTTAATAAATTTAAATATCTTGGGGAATGGATCCAGCAAAATGGCCTTGACAAGGAAGCCATAGAAGCAAGAATCAAGAAAATGGAAGTCGCTTTTCAAACCACCCGCAACATATATAACAAAAAGTGCTTTTCTATGAACACAAAAATTCGTCACTACAACACTGTCATCAAACCAGTACCGCTATATGCATCTGAATGCCTTATCCTATCCGAGAAATGTTTGCTCGCGAAGTTAGAGAGAAAAGAAAGAAAGATCCTACACATCATACTTGGCCCAGACTACAAAAATGGCATCTACATCAGAAAATCCAGGCAAGAAGTTTACTCGAGGATAGAGAAGATCACAGACACAATGCGAAAACGCAGAGTTTGCTTCTACAGTCATATGCAACGGATGATCGATTCCCGATGGACGAAACGTATCTTCAGTATATTCGACTCAAAACCAAAAACGACAATGCCATGGTATGTTAACGTCCAGAAAGATCTGAAAGAAATGGGGATACGAGCAGAAGATGCACAAGACCGAAATCTTTATAGAGCAGCCATCAAGACGTTTGGGACTTTCCGGGACGAAAAACGGACAACTGGTGCGAAATGGACAGAGGAACGTCGTGCTAAACACAGTGAGCTCATGAAGGCAATGTGGATCAAGAAAAAAATGAGCAAATGCCAGAATGTAAAATGAGGCTTATCGTGGTCCCTAGTTGGCCGATTAGCGAAATTGAATGAATGAATAATAGTAACTCCTGGCACTACAGCCCATAAAAGGCCTAAGCCACCGAGTGACTGCTGTCCAGCCCATTGACCTGCAGATATTGGGGTGACACGCATCGGGTCTCGGCCGTTAGTTTTGGTTTTCGTGATCGGGACCTGCCTCACTGTCAGAGAGCTACTCAATTGTCCTCACGATGCTCAGTACACCCCGTTCCAGCCCTCAAGTCAGTTTAGCGTAGTAATTGTCAAGATTCCAATATTACCAACGAAAAGTGAGAAAAATACACGCAAGTTTGCCACCAACCACGACGTAAACAGGACACGAAACTCAGTGAGCACATGTTTCAGACTCTAAGAATTAATATAAATACAGTTTGTCAGTGGTTCCCGTGGAATATAAATGTGAGTTGAAATTTCCTTCTTCATATTCCCTGAAAATTGATGCTATAAAGCGTAAAAATAACGAAATAATCAATTATAAAGGCCGGTAACTATGGATCGTTACCCTGACAGTTTTGGCACGAACAGGGCGTAATGGCAGAAAGTCAAAGAGTTAATTATAGTACCGGTTTCGGCGACATTGTGACCCTCCTCAGCGGCAATATACGAAGGTGGATCAAAAAGTTAGTTGCACTAAATCGCTGCAGCAGCGCGCTGAGTGTCGCAAACGTGGGCACAGCGGAGAAAGGAACAGACACTGCCCACACGTCTGTTAGGTCGCTGTGGTGTCTCGTCTTGTATGGTGTGAATAGCGGCCAAATGCAATGGCGCGTCGACTGGATGATCACTCCAAATATGAGGTGCGTGTGACAATCCGATTCCTATGGGCCAAACGGAAGAATTGCACGGACATTCATCGAGGCATTAGTGCTGTGTATGGGGAGCGGGCCATTCTCCGGCAAGGGATCGTAAAGTGGTGTCAGCAATTCGAAGCCGGACGCACGGATATCACGGACGAATATCGTGAAGGCAGGCTCGCAACGTCCAGGACCCGTGCAAATGTGACTTTCATCTGTTCGGTAAGCTCAAAACGGAGCTCGGTGGTCGAAGTTTCCAGACCGATGAGGAGGTGAAGGCCACTGTCTCCGTGTGGTTGCAGAACGCTGGATGAACTTTCTATGCATCCGGCATCGACAAGTTGGTTGGGCGTTCGCAGAAATGTTTGGAGTCTCTTGGAAACTATGTGGAAAAGTGACTTTACATTGTATGTCGTTATAGTCGTGTTGCTGTATTGGTGGTGTAATAAATGGCCATAACTGGGAAGTGCAACTTATTTTTTGATCTGCTCTCGTACATGCATGTCGAGTTGCAAGTCTTAAATTTAAAAAAATATACTAAGAATGGCTGTTTTCAACAATATTTCTAAAAATACTACTGTAGTTGTCTAAAGACGAAAAAGTATATTAAAATTTAAAAAAACACATCTGTTCCAAGTATAGATTAACGGTGAAAGATATAGCTCTTGAAGAAAACCAGCTTGGAGTTGAACGTAACATTAATGTGAATATACAGAGCGATTCTAAATAGTACATTATGCAACGAGCCTATAATGGCAATTATTAAGACACGAGTATGTTTATAAAACGAGCGTATGTGAGATTTATAATTTCCATACGAGTGTCTTAATTACCATTATAGGCGAGTTGCATACGACTGTTTATGTTCGACGATAATTATTATAACTATTTTATGTTCGAACATAAATATTCATAAATATCTGTCGAGATATCGCCAGTTTTATGTACTCAACAGAACGCATGGGACGCAGAGAATGCCTTGTATTTGTCCATGGCCTCCTCGATTATCCCCACTATGACACTAGGCAATGCAGTGAAATTTAAATTACGGCCTTGGAACTCAGCACAGGTGCGATGCTACCCTTATCTAATTGGTCAAACGACCGTTTCTTGAGCTGTGATTGGTGGGAGAAACTGTTTCATAATGAAAAATAGTGTTATAATGACCATCATTACGATACAGTTTTCTGACAAATAATAGTCAGGGTCGAACATAATAGTACATTATGCAACGAGCCTATAATGGCAATAATTAAGACACGGGTATGTTTATAAAACGAGCGTATGCGAGTTTTATAATTTCCATACGAGTGTCTTAATTACCATTATAGGCGAGTTGCAAACGACTGTTTATGATCGACGATAATTATTATAACTATTTTATGTTCGGACATAAATATTCATAAATATCTGTCGATATTTCGCCAGTTTTATGTACTGAACAGAGTGCATGAGACGCAGAGAATGCCTTGTATTTGACCATGGCCTCCTCGATTACCCTACTATGACACTAGGACAGGCAGTCAAATTTAATTTAGAAGGCCGTGGAACTCAGCGCATCTGATTATCTAATTGGTCAAACAACTGTTTCTTGAGCTCTGATTGGTGGGAGAAATTGATTCATAATGAAAAATAGTGTTATAATGAGCCTCATTATAGTACAGTTCATATAATAGTCAGGGTCGCCCTCCGCCGGTACTGCCACCTTGAAGAAAGCAATTTGTTATTGCCGGGTGTTTTGGGGACTTGCGAGCTCAAATGATCTGCAGAGCTATGCCAGCGGGAGCTTAAGCTCCTGGTATGGTCACCCAAGCTGGACAGGTCTAAAGTGATGAGAAAGACTAAGAGCGGTACCCTGGTCCTCCAGGTTGGGGGTTGGGCGTGGGGCTAACAACCCCACACTGTAAAACCTCAAAAGTTACGAAACTCTCAACGAAGCCTCGGAATTCGGACGGAATTAACGATGATGAACCTGGAAAATGTATAAGGACAAGGAAAAAGGATATGACTTTGACAATGGCAACATGGAACGTACGAACGATGTTGCAGATAGGAAAAATGGCAGAAGTAGCTGAGGAAGTTTTGAAGTATGGAATGGATATAGTAGCGTTACAGGAAGTGAGATGGAGGGGAAACGGTAGGATTGACAAGAAGGACTATACAATGTGATACAGTGGTCCTGAAGAAAGAACTGGTCAGGGTGGAACAGGCTTTATCATTAGTTCAAAGATAAAAAGAAGTCTTCTTGGATTTGAGCCTCTAGGAGATAGAATGTGTAAAATGAGATTAAAAGGGACGATTCAGGAATCTGACACTTATATCAGCGTATGCACCTACAGAAGACGATAGTGAAGAGAAGAAAAATGCATTCTTTGATCAGTTGGAAAAGGAATGTAGTATGATACCAAAATATGATGTGATAATACTTCTTGGGGACTTCAATGCCAAAATAGGTAGAGAGGACTTCTTGCAGTATGTAGCAGGGAAACATTCTTTACATACTAATACTAATGAAAATGGGAAGCTTCTATGCCAATTTGCAGAAAGTAATAGAATGGTAATCAAAAGTACTTGTTTTAAACATAAGGACATACACAAAGGAACCTGGAAAATGCCAGGCACCGGAGTGGTAAACCAAATTGACCATGTCTTGACATGCATCTTCAATGATTGACGTCAGATCTGCAAGGGGCCCCAACTGTGATTCGGATATTTTTTTGGTGAAAGCTCTGTTTAGAGAACGAATTGCGAATGTAGAATGTGACAGAGGAATTAAGAGGATACAGTGGGACGTGGGAAAGTTTCAGCAAACACAAATTGTTAAGCAATATGAGGACACATTGAACAAGAAGTTGGAAGAGAGATTAAAGAATATGAATGAGGATAACACTGTAGAGAGGAGATGGACTGGAATAAAGAAAGCATTGGAAGAGACTGTGAAAGGAACTATTGGGGAGAAGAAGAGGAACAGGAATGAAGAATGGTTTGATGATAAATGTAGGAAATATATAGAGCAGAAGAATGCAGACAGATTGATTATGATTCAAAGAGAGACAAGATGGAATTGTGAAAGATATAAAGAAAGTAGAACAGCAAATAGAGTTCTGAAAAGGAAGAAGAGAATGTATCTAAGAAGACAAATGGAAAGAATTGAAGAATTGAACAGCCAGAATGAAAGTAAGAAATTGTACCAAGCAACGAAACGAATGACAAAGGAATTTCAACCCCGGGAGAACTCGTGTAAGGATAAAGATGGAAAAGTGATTGGAGAGGAAGAGAGAGTTCTTGAAAGATGGGCGGAACACTTTAAAGATACGTTAAATATAGAACGTAAGGACGAGATGAATGAGAGACAGGTCTACATGAATGTAGAGCCACAGGTCACTAAACCATCCATAGATGAAGTTATGGAGGCAGTGAAGCGTCAACGAAATGGAAGAGCACCAGGAGAGGATCAGATCATAGCGGAGGTAATAAAGAATGGAGGACAAGGGATAGTTAGGAACCTACATGAACTGATTGGGGAGATATGGGAAAGAGAGATAATGCCTCAGGATTGGAAGGTTGGCCTTATCTGTCCCATCTTCAAGAAAGGTGATAAGTTACAATGTGGAAATTATAGAGGGATAACATTACTAAGTGTTGTATATAAGATATTGCAAAGGAGACTGAGCGACTACGCTGAAGAAATACTGGATGAGAACCAGTGTGGATTCCGGCCAGGAAGGGGAACTACCGGCCAAATATTTGTTATGAGACAATCTATGGAGAAATGCTATGAATATGGTGTTGATCCGCATTTGCTATTCATTGATTTCCAACAGGCGTCTGATAGCATTGATAGAACGAAGATGTTGAACGCCCTAGAAGCATGTGGAGTGCCAAAGAAGTTGATCAGTCTAGTAGCAATGACAATGGAAGGATCGCAGGTCAAGGTTCATGTAGGAGGCAAAACTAGCAGGAATTTTGAGGTGAATACCGGAGTGAGGCAAGGAGATTCATTGTCTGCAGTGTTATTCAACTTGGCACTGACTGAAGTTATGAAAGAACTGGGATTGGGAGGGACGATAATAAGCAAGTCCAAGCAGGTGTATGCATATGCGGATGACATTGTGTTAATGGCACGGAACTGGGAATCTCTTAAAGAAATGTTCAAGATTCTGGAGGAGAAGAGTGGAAAGATGGGAATGAGAATTAATGAAAGGAAAACGAAATATATGAAAATGTCAGCGGGAAAAGATAGAAGAGCAAGAAAAAATGTAGAAATTGGTCAGTATAAGTTTGAGAATGTAAAATGCTTCAGTTACATTGGTACTATACTAAATTGTGAGAATTCAGTATCAGAGGAGATTCATAAACGGATCATGAATGGAAACAGGGCTTACTGTGCTAACACTAAGCTCTTAAAATCAAAACTGTTAAGTAGGAACTTGAAAGTTAAACTCTACAAGACCCTTATTAGACCAGTGGTGACCTATGGATCTGAGACGTGGACAATGTCAACAAATGATGAGAATGATATCAAAATTTTTGAAAGGAAAGTTTTAAGAAGGATATATGGCCCGGTAAAGGTGGATGTAGTGTGGCGAATCAGGACAAACAAAGAAATTGAAGAGATAATCAAAGGTGAAGATATTGTGAAATTTATTAAGTCCCGACGTCTGGATTGGCTTGGTCATGTAGAGAGGATGAATGAAGAAAGAACACCAAGGAAGATATTACATGGAACTATGAAAGGGAAGAGGAGACGTGGACGACCGCGCAAAAGATGGCTACAAGACTTAGGAGAAGACCTGAGAACTATGAGGGTTGGAAGATGGTGGGAGAAAACTCATAGAAGGGACGAATGGCGAGGAATCGTGAGAGAGGCCAAAGCCTACCCCAGGCTGTAGCGCCGAGGAAGTAAGTAACAGTCAGGGTCGAACATAAACTATTTTATGTTCGAAAGTATTCATAAATATCTGTCGAGATTTCACCAGTTTTGTGTACTGAACAGAGCACATGGGATGCAGAGAATACCTTGTATTTGACCATGGCCTCCTCAAATACTCTACTATGACACTAGTCACGCAGTGAAATTTAAAATAGGAGTCCTTGGAAGTCAGCGCCTAATTGGTCACACAACTGTTTCTCGAGCTCTGATTGGTGGGAGAAACTACTTCATAATGAAAAATATTGTTATAATGACCCTCATTAAGATACAGTTTTCTGACATATAATATCTACATTTTGACATGGTCGAACATTAACATTTTTACAAACTTTGAGGATGGGTTCCTTACACCAAAACAATAAATATAAGTTCATATACACATATGTCCCAAAATCCTTCGTTTTCGATTTACTGAAGTTCAAAATGTCCTTAATGAAAGATAATTTTAAAGTGACATATTAACCTGTTTTTGACATTGACATTGTCAGCCTGTTGGGAAGTGTTTAACAAACTCTTATCAAATGCCCGAAATGTCCTCTTCACGTATGCACTCATAGAATCATGGACTGTCGCACCTTTTCAAATACTTCCTGACAATGTTGAATGATTTCGCAAGCTCTAATGACACGTCGACCAAGGTTTCTTCATTTGGGTAGTCTGCTGCATACACCAATTATTGTTTAAGGTGCCCTCAGAGATAAAATCGAAGGGATTGAGTTCGGAGCAACGTGCAGACCATGGAACTGATCCTCCTCTACCTATGTATCAGTTATGGTAGATACCGGTCAGTGCATCTCGAACAGTGAGACTAAAATGTGCTGGAGCTCCACCTTGCATAAACGGCATGTTTCTTCTTATTTACAGGAGCACATATTCTAGCAATTCTGGGAAAGTCTTCTGAATAACTCCCTGTAGACAGCACCTGTATGATGTGGCATCTACGTAGGATACAATGAGTCAACGCCTTCTATGGGACATAGTTAAATTCAGTTCTTAGGTTGACCTGGAAAGTTGTTGATCGTAACATAAAGTTTCGTTAGTAAATTAATAACGTGAAAAAGAATGATTTTGGGACATATGTTTATATGATCCCGGCACAGCCACTAAATTTGAAAAGTGGTTCGAGGACTGGAACTGGGTCTACTCAGCCTCGGGTGGCCCAAATGAGTAGAGGGGGTTCGATTCCCGCATCAGCCATCCCCGAAGTAGTATTCCGTGGTTTCCCACTTCGTCTTCGGGCAAATGCCGAGATGGAACCTACCGTAAGGCCACGGTCACCTCCTACCCACTTCCTTGCCAAACCCTACCACTCTTCTTATCCCTTCATCAGGTCCCTGTTCACTTTGCAGGTGAGGCCGCCTGGGCGTCGTGCTGGTCACACACCCCAGTTGTATCCCAGAACATAGTCTCAAGCTCCAAGACACTGCCCTCAGTGGCGGTAGAGGTGGGATCCCTCGCTTAGTCCGTGGGAAAAACCGATCCTGGAGGGTAAAATTATAGCGAAAAAAAGCGAAATGTTTATATGACCTTTTTTCTTGGTTTGGTGTAAGGAACCTATCCCCAAAGTTCGTAAAAAATATTTGAAAATCACCCTGTATAGCCTATACGAATAGACATGTTGAGGTTGGGATTGATGAGATCGTGTGTTTGAGTAAGAATAAATATATTTGTGATGATGTTACTGTGAAAATATAATCAAGGAAAATTGAGTATTCAAAGATAGAGTTTGGCCAAGGAATTAATATTTTTAGAAATATTGTTGAAAACAACCTTTGTTATGAAAATTTTTTTGAATGTAAGACTTGCAACTCGACTTGTATTATACCTCGTATATGGCTGCTGAGGAAGGACACGATGAGGCCGAAAGTTGCACTAATTGAAAGTACATATTATTGACTTAACGAATTAATTTTTATATTATATTAAACTTCGTCAATAAGGAATTGGGAGGACATGGTTATATCCATGTCTTTTCAACATTATTATCACATAATCCAAGTCCGATACAAGATTCACTGTCTTGAGAAATCCCCTCGGGATTGAACTTAATAATTATGTGCAAAACATGAAGATGAATACACAGATGCAATCGCTTCCTCGTAAGTAGAACGCTGAGAGCGTTATTCTATAAAAAGCACGACCAGTAGCATAAAAACAAAACACAACAGAGACATTTCCGTCCGGGCCAGGCCAGCTGGCACTACTTAGAAACAATAATTTACGATACGTTTCCCCTTTTTATTTTATTCTCTTACTAGAAAATCAGTAATCATTGAGGGTCCAACAAGTTTAATTTAGCCAGGAGTATTAGTCTAAAGCGTAGGAGCTTTTCTTTTCCTCTTGTGACAGAGAATTGACATGTCGTGATACATGGTCAGAGTTCCCCCAATACATCACTAGCTCCTCTCTCAACATTTAGGTATTTATCCAACTGCAACCCAGTTACTCTGGATTGGCCAGCTACCAAAATCTTGAATGAAAAAGAAAAAAGGAATCCTCACATATCTTCCTGATAGAGTCCCTGTCTCTTCCGTACCTCTAAATCTTTCCTTTCTATAATCGAGTTAAGGAAATAGCAAAGGAAACCTATTGCTTTGCGAAAGAAAGCAAAACGAAGGAAGCTTGTAGTTTACGTGACCGGCATTTCACTTCGGAAATCGCACATGAGTAGGATAAATAAGCCGGTTCTGGCACAGGGGCTAATGGGCAAGATGGCCGCCGCGCGCAATCACTCTATGTTATTCTTATGGAGGTTTCATTCAGAGCTGGCACAGGGGCTATTGGGCAAAATGGCCGCCACGGCCTGAGACCGTGGATTACGTCACAGGGAGAGGTCGGCCGTGTAGTTGCCAAATGGAATATTTATTATTATTATTATTATTATTATTAGGTAATTGTTAATTGATCATGTATAATCAAGACCAGCCTTATATTGTCCACTTTTTGGTGTAGTGGCTAGCATTCTTGGAGGTCATTCCTGAGGTTCGAATCCCGGCTCTGCCAAGAAATTTAATTTCTGGTCTCATGAGTGGAACGGGGTACACTCAGCCTTGTGAGGCAAAACTGACAAGAGCTGGCTTTTGATTCATACCTCAACAATTCTGCCTAACCCAACTTCACCTAACCTAACCTAACCTAACCTAACCTAACCTATCCTAACCTAACTTCAAAGTCAAAGCAAATATAAAAGCAAATGTGAAAGCACACATAATAAACTAAGTTATAACCTAACCTGACTTCACCTAACCTAACCTCACCTAACCTGTCCTAACCTAACCTAACGTAACCTACCTAATTTAAAATTGCAAGCGAAAAAAATTTAGCAAAAAGTATGAGAAAAAAGTGAGAGCAAATGTAAGAGCACAAATAATAAACTTAGTTATAACCTAACCACACCTAACCTAACCTAACCTAACCTAACATAACCAAACTTCAAAGTGAGAGCAAAAATGTAAGAGCAAATGAGAGAGCACAAATAATAAACTTAGTTATAACCTAACCTAACCTAACCCACAGAAACCTCATTTAAAGATTTTAGATTTTATGTTTTAACATTTTAGATTTTTGATTTTTTTCATTTTACATTTTTTAGATTTTACATTTTACATTTTTGATTTTTTGTATTTTAGATGTTAGTTTTTTTTAGATTTTACATTTTAAATTTAAGATTTTTTGATTTTAGATTTTACTTTTTACATTTTCCGAAAAGAGTAAACTACTAGGTCACATACCTAACCTCACCAAACCTAACTTTGCCAAACCTAACTTAAGCTAATTCAAAGGCTAATGCACATACACAAAGTATATAAGGGTACAAGCAACTATCCTTATGCTAGTTTTATAGGTTACTGTACAATATGATAACTACCCCAACCGTTTTTTTTTTCATTTGTTGTTTACACATATGACAATTTTCCAATTCCCCATTTTCATTTTTTTAAATGTTAGTTTTAAGTTTTTCAATTTCATAACATGGAAACATGGATTTTGCATTATGTTGTTTACACATTTATCAATTTCACAATTTCCCATTTACAGTTCTTAAAATGTCAGTTTAAAGTTTTTCAATTTCATGATATAGAAACATGGATTTTCCAATTTGTTGTTTACACATTTGTCAATTTACCAAATTCCCATTTACAGTTTTTAAAATTTCAGTTTAATGGTTTTTTTTTATTTTGTCAATATGGAAACATGGATTTTCCAATTTGTGTTTTACATGTTCATTTTGCATTAGGAGTGGAGAGAGGTGAGTAGTAATAAAAAATGTACAAGCAGTTTCCATACGGTACAATATTTTTTTATTTAAATACATGTACACTATTTACACATAATACATTTTTATATATATTCCTTATTGTTATAAATTGTACACTTGTTTTTATTTTGTTTTCTATTTTATTTATTTTTGATTATGAATGCCATTTCTTATTTTGTTTTATTTTTATTTTTGTAGTGCTATTGTTTTATTTCCTAAATTGTTTTGTTTTATGTATTTGCTAGTTGCAGGCAGAAGATTTTGATATTCATAACTTAACTCTTTAAGCATGGTTAATGATTGAGTAATGACCATAGGCATGTGTACCTATACCATCAGCATCAATCACTCTTTTATCATCACCAGGACACAAAGCAATTTTGTTTAGTCTTATAGATGATATGTCATGTTGTTTAGAAGCGATAATGTTCATTGGTATTCTTTTTACATTGTTTTTCATGACACAATCCTTATAATCTTGAAAGCTTATACAATTTTTGACAACACCTCTGTTAATACCTTTAATCTTTTTGATTTCTTTACCATTTATGTCTAATGCATACATTTTAGCTCTAAGTCCAACAAATGCTTTTATAATTTGTCCACAAGCCTCGTCTTTAAATTTCCCCAACGTTTTCTTGTTTGATGTAGAGTAACATATGTGATTAGTAGGATAATCTGATGTGTCCAGGTGTTGTAGGAAATCCAACTTGTCTTGATATACATCTGGGGTGTTAACCAAATATATGAACGAGTCAGTATCCATATACATGAGTTTAATATTGTTCATGCCATAATAGGGTAGCAGGACATCATAGTGGTGGGAATACATGAGAGTTTTTGAAATATCCAGTATACACATTCCAATATATATAGGCTTATTGAATACAATGTTACGTTTAGACATGTGGAAAGCAGCTAGGTTAGGGCCATAAATTGTTCTGTCGATAAATGTCGGCTTTGCTATTAGCTTTTCTGCCTTTTTGCTGTCAGTCACAAGACGTATGTCTATTCTTTTACGGATATTTTCCATTGTTTTCCCAAAAATGGCATTGTTGAATAATTTGTACAGATTTTTCTCAAAATCATTTTTGGCTTGTTTTCGAAGGTTGTTATTAAAATCAACGTATGCCTTTAACCAAGGTCTTTGTTTAAACTTTAACACACGATGAATTTTTATCAATTTTATTCCATGATCTAAAGCCTGTTTTAATGCCATGTAGTGAACAACATATCGCCTTCGATTTCCAAGATGAGGAATTAGTTTTTTCAGAGACGAATCCTTAGGTTGTGTACACTCTGGTAGGAAAGGTAAATCGTTGTGTAGATCATGAAGGTCAGATGGGTAATCAACATCAACGTCTAGAATGTATCCCACAGGATCGTCTTTCTTTAGTTTTTCTAGATCAACAGTATCTGGAGAAACCCACTGAAATCCACCATAAGAAAGGGAGTGACACATAGCCCACCCGTATTGGTTGTTGGCATCATCATAGGTAATAAACTGCGATGGTTTCTCAGAATCATAGGTTTCCATGTATTTATTGTTAGCTTCAGCATACCGATGAGACACCTGGCATATGCCTCCACGTATTCCAGACTCGATTAAAAGAATCTGATCGTAATCCTGTAGCAATTCCAGTTCAATGCCTGTGTAAAGGAGCATTGCCTCGAAACTTAAACCAGGCGAAGTAAAAAAGTGTGCAGCATCCACTCGGTGTGTTTCTAGTGTTTTGTTTCTAAAGGTTTCAAAGCTGTCTGCAAGAAGGAGTACATCTGAAGTTAGGTAGAGGTCACTATATTCCCCTAGAGTTTTAATGTTGAACTGATTCCAGACACTTTTGGCATGTTCATAGTCTTCTTGACTAACATCTTCTTGACTTAATTTGTTAAAGAATGCCTCTTTTGGAGGTAAACACGTTTCACTTAACTTTTCCCATGAGTCAATGTAGTCATAACAAAATACCCCTTTACGAGTCATGAGCATTGCATTTTCTTTTCCAAAGTACTTGTCTGTTTCAGGGTATGATGTTAAGTTGGAAACTAAGTTTTCCAAACTACTCGGCATTAACCGAAACGTATCCACAAATCTAAGCTTAACATTTCCTACATATTTGGTAAAGGAAATGTACTTTTCTTTGGAGTTAGCGATAACATCCACTCTCTCAGTAGTACATCCCAATTGCTTTACAATGAAATTTGCGTCGTAGCCACTCATATTATGTAGAAACACAGGAACGGGGTTTCGTGTTTTACACCTCAAATTACAGTTATTGTGAGCACTTCCACGGTATTCCCCTGTAATATGGCAGTGGTCTCGAACTTTCCAGTCCTCTTTGGTGAATGGTTTTCGACACAAATAACAGGTTTCAGAACATTGGAACTCTGCTTCTTGAGCCTGAGTTAAGGCCTTTGGAACATTTAAGCTGTAAAGTCTATCAATTTCATTAGCTATTGAGATCAAACAGTCCATAAACTTTTCTGCAGCGTCAGGTCCACGATAAATAACAGGTTGGCTTGGAAGATTTGTCTTTATGTGTTCCACAGCGGGTGATGGTTTAACGTATATACCAAAGCTCATAGGAACATGACTCTGGTATGGCACTGTATAACTTGCTTCAGGATTGGGCAAACATGTTTGATAGGGTAAGAGTATACTTTCGAAATCTGCATAGATAACGTAAGGTATTCTTAGCATTTTTTCCACGTTTAAAAATTTGACAATGGGGTTTTTAATAGGCATTTCAACCCTAGCAATGTCATGCTGGACACACAAAGCTCTATGTTCTTTCAATTTTTCCATTCCTTGTTGTCCATATTGATTATCAAAGTGAGTAAAACACCGTTTACACGTATATATCTTATGTTCACGGCGGGTAATCTGATGTGCTACTAGTTTATCAAAATCTTTGATAAAGACGTAGTGGTTCTGGCCGGATGATGAACTTAGCAGAAGGAGGTCGCGATGGTCTTGCATCTCTTGATCCACAACCTTTAGAGGGAACAATTTGTTGTCTTGTTCCAATCCAAATACATTAATGGATATATCGTTGGCTTTTTCAAATTTGGGAATGTCAACTAGCGATGTAGGAAACGATATTACAGAAAAATCATACTTGTTGTCCAGGTCCTTGTATTTACTAATGCGATGAGCATTCTTTTTAACCAGTTTTGCTAAAATGGCATACATAAAACACTTTTCATCATTCAAATTTTCAGGATTAATGCAGGCTTTTCTTGCTTGTATAGCTGCTGGTAATGGAATATATGTGCTTCCACGCAAGGGATTGTACTTATTTATTTTCAATCGTACTCCTTCCACTGCTAACAAAGCCCAATTACTGCCTTTTAGCTCAGATTCCTCCATTTCCGTAGTTAACTTTGTAAATTGTGTTTCCAAGAAACTACTTAAGTCCGTTTCCAAAAATAGGGCCTGATTTCGTGTTTTAAATGCACGATCTGTAATTTCATTGGTAGATGTATGAATGAATCTACATTCAGCCACAAGATTAACTTTTATCGACTTGTGCATTGCTAGTTCTTTCTGCATAGCTTGTATTATTTGCTGTTTGGACTCTTTAAGGTATGAATTTAAATCCTTGCACGTATCGCAACGAATGAAATAGGATTTAAGTCGACCTCCAAAAGATGCCTCATATTCAATAAGTCCATTTTTGTCAGGGACCAATGACAGTAGGTAATGTTTTGTAGGCTCTGCTTTTTGTCTTTTAGCTACCGACACAACATTACAACATTCTTCATGACGACGTCCATTGTAGGCATTGTTGAATGTACTACCACAGGTCTTGCACTCATGAAATTCACCACACGATACTTCATGTCGCTTCCTATGATAGTCTCGAAGAAAAGTCTTTCCACACTCTTTACACATATAGCTAGGAATGGCTTCTTCCATTATGATTGTTGATTTCTGCAAACAGCTGCTTACTGCGTATCACAGGGCTAGAGGTTGGTCAGTGAGACGGTCTTTCACGATGTGAACACCGTGAGAGGTAGTAGTCAACTGGTGCTATTCTTGTGAAGGGTCCACTAATATACCCCTAGTCTAGACCAACAGCTCTTTACAGCGTATGACAAGGCTGTATACTGGACAGTGAGACGGTCTTTCACAATGTGAACACTGTAACAAGTAGTAGTCAACTGATTATATACTTGCTAAGGGTTCTCTAATATACAATAGTCGAGACCAACAGCTACTTACTGAGTAATACAAGGCTGTACAATAGTTGTTTTGACAGTCTTTCACGATGTGGTCACTGTGAATGGTAGTAGTCAACTGATGATATTCTTGATAAGGGTCCTCTAATGTACACCTGGTTAAGGGTAACAGCTGTTCACTGCTTATGACAAGGCTAAAGACTGGTTACTTCAACGGTCTTTCACAATGTTAACACTGTGACAGGTAGTAGTCAACTGAAAATATTCTTATGGCCTACTCAAGGTTATCAGGTACTTACTGCATATCAAAAGGCTGTACACTCATGTGTGTTAGGCACTCTTTCTTGCTAAGGACCCCAATATTCCCTACACAAGGCTATACATGTTAGTTCTAAACACTTAGTGGTTAATTGTATATTCAATTTTTGTACAAAGCATATACGAGCACGTTTTTATGAGGTAAAACTTTACCAAATAGTCAAATGCGACACGCAAAGTATGTTGCCGCTATCTAGCGGTGACTATGAGAACTACTTGACCGACCAGCATGCTACCTAGCGCTCCATTTCAATACTCGCTCACTGAACGAACAGCATACTATCTAGCGGTCGATATCAATACTCACTCAACTACCAGCCTGCTACCTATCGGTCAATATAACAACTCACTCAACTACCAACATGCTACATGGCTTTTTTGGTCAGTTTTTTGTTGGCTTATGTTGGCTTTTATTGGCTTTTGTTGGCTTTTGTTGGCTTTTGTTGGCTTTTTGTTGGCTTTTGTTGGCTTTTGTATTAGCTCTTTTATATTTGCTCTTGTTTGTTGGGAAAGTATGTTGGTCTTGGAAAGTATGTCAGTCCTTTTTTTATGGCTGTAAAATGCTTACAGCCATGTTTGTAAGCAGCAACAACAACAACAACACACAAAATTCCAAAAAATATCGAAAGTACTCTAAGTTTTATCAATGACTCTCAACTCTTACACTTACCTCTATCCCATGCATAGTCAAAAATTAGTATATTTTTCAAATTTTTCAAAAAATATTTGGAAAGTAGGCTGTATCATTAAACTAAAAATCCTGAAAAGACATATGTTAACTCCAACACCTACTTCTATACCCCTCTCAGTCCAAAAATAGTGTATTTTTCAAATTTTCCAAAACATATTTCCAAAATGGGTTATATTTCCGAAATTTAAAAGTTTACAAAAACGTTTGTTTGACATAAACGAATGGCCTTTGCCCCCTCTACCGTCGTACCAAGTCCCAGGTCTCTAGGACAACAAACATAAAAATTTGAAAATGGGCTTATATTTCCAAAATTAGGAATTTTACAAAAACGTTTGTCTGACGTAAATCAGTGGTCATTACCCCCTCTATCCCCACACTAAGTCTCATGTCTCTAGAACAACAAAAATAAATTTTTGAAAAATGGGCTTATATTTCCAAAATTAGGAATTTTACAAAAACGTTTGTCTGACGTAAATCAGTGGTCATTACCCCCTCTATCCCCATACCAAGTCTCAGATCTCTAGGTCAACAAAAATAAAATTTTGAAAATGGACTATATTTCCAAAATTAGGAATTCTACAAAAAAGTTTGTCTAACGTAAATCAATGGTCTTTACCCCCTCTATTCACATACCAAGTCTCAGGTCTCTAGGTCAACAAAAATAAAATTTTGAAAAAATGGTCACTATTTTGGAAACTAGGAATTCTACGAAAAAGTTTGTTTAACATAAATGAAAGGTCTCTATCCCCTCTACCTGTAAACCAAGTCCCAGGTCTGTAGGACAAAAATGAAAAAAGTTCAACTGGGAAAGTAGGCGATTTTTCATAAAACCAAACATTCTAAAAAGTGTTCTATGGGTATAAAAGAATGGTCTCTATGTCCTTTATTTTTTATAATAAAACTTTTTTATTTTTTGAGTTTTTTTGAAAAAGTTCAATTTTGAAATTTTTATATTTTGGAAACTAACAAGTTTACAAAAATGTTTGTTTGACATAAATAAATGGCCCTGACCCCCTCTACCAACAAAATAAATTTCAAGTCTCTAGGACTAAAACTGTACAGTAGTGGAGTAGTGGCGCTTCTAACGCACTCCAAAACCCTCCTTGCCCCACTACTAAGCCTCAGGCATGTAAAATGGGTGGGTTAGAAGCACCACTACTCCACTACTGTACAGTTTTAGTCCTAGAGACTTGAAATTTATTTTGTTGGTAGAGGGGGTCAGGGCCATTTATTTATGTCAAACAAACATTTTTGTAAACTTGTTAGTTTCCAAAATATAAAAATTTCAAAATTGAACTTTTTCAAAAAAACTCAAAAAATAAAAAAGTTTTATTATAAAAAATAAAGGACATAGAGACCATTCTTTTATACCCATAGAACACTTTTTAGAATGTTTGGTTTTATGAAAAATCGCCTACTTTCCAAGTTGAACTTTTTTCATTTTTGTCCTACAGACCTGGGACTTGGTTTACAGGTAGAGGGGATAGAGACCTTTCATTTATGTTAAACAAACTTTTTCGTAGAATTCCTAGTTTCCAAAATAGTGACCATTTTTTCAAAATTTTATTTTTGTTGACCTAGAGACCTGAGACTTGGTATGTGAATAGAGGGGGTAAAGACCATTGATTTACGTTAGACAAACTTTTTTGTAGAATTCCTAATTTTGGAAATATAGTCCATTTTCAAAATTTTATTTTTGTTGACCTAGAGATCTGAGACTTGGTATGGGGATAGAGGGGGTAATGACCACTGATTTACGTCAGACAAACGTTTTTGTAAAATTCCTAATTTTGGAAATATAAGCCCATTTTTCAAAAATTTATTTTTGTTGTTCTAGAGACATGAGACTTAGTGTGGGGATAGAGGGGGTAATGACCACTGATTTACGTCAGACAAACGTTTTTGTAAAATTCCTAATTTTGGAAATATAAGCCCATTTTCAAATTTTTATGTTTGTTGTCCTAGAGACCTGGGACTTGGTACGACGGTAGAGGGGGCAAAGGCCATTCGTTTATGTCAAACAAACGTTTTTGTAAACTTTTAAATTTCGGAAATATAACCCATTTTGGAAATATGTTTTGGAAAATTTGAAAAATACACTATTTTTGGACTGAGAGGGGTATAGAAGTAGGTGTTGGAGTTAACATATGTCTTTTCAGGATTTTTAGTTTAATGATACAGCCTACTTTCCAAATATTTTTTGAAAAATTTGAAAAATATACTAATTTTTGACTATGCATGGGATAGAGGTAAGTGTAAGAGTTGAGAGTCATTGATAAAACTTAGAGTACTTTCGATATTTTTTGGAATTTTGTGTGTTGTTGTTGTTGTTGCTGCTTACAAACATGGCTGTAAGCATTTTACAGCCATAAAAAAAGGACTGACATACTTTCCAAGACCAACATACTTTCCCAACAAACAAGAGCAAATATAAAAGAGCTAATACAAAAGCCAACAAAAGCCAACAAAAAGCCAACAAAAGCCAACAAAAGCCAACAAAAGCCAATAAAAGCCAACATAAGCCAACAAAAAACTGACCAAAAAAGCCATGTAGCATGTTGGTAGTTGAGTGAGTTGTTATATTGACCGATAGGTAGCAGGCTGGTAGTTGAGTGAGTATTGATATCGACCGCTAGATAGTATGCTGTTCGTTCAGTGAGCGAGTATTGAAATGGAGCGCTAGGTAGCATGCTGGTCGGTCAAGTAGTTCTCATAGTCACCGCTAGATAGCGGCAACATACTTTGCGTGTCGCATTTGACTATTTGGTAAAGTTTTACCTCATAAAAACGTGTTCGTATATGCTTTGTACAAAAATTGAATATACAATTAACCACTAAGTGTTTAGAACTAACATGTATAGCCTTGTGTAGGGAATATTGGGGTCCTTAGCAAGAAAGAGTGCCTAACACACATGAGTGTACAGCCTTTTGATATGCAGTAAGTACCTGATAACCTTGAGTAGGCCATAAGAATATTTTCAGTTGACTACTACCTGTCACAGTGTTAACATTGTGAAAGACCGTTGAAGTAACCAGTCTTTAGCCTTGTCATAAGCAGTGAACAGCTGTTACCCTTAACCAGGTGTACATTAGAGGACCCTTATCAAGAATATCATCAGTTGACTACTACCATTCACAGTGACCACATCGTGAAAGACTGTCAAAACAACTATTGTACAGCCTTGTATTACTCAGTAAGTAGCTGTTGGTCTCGACTATTGTATATTAGAGAACCCTTAGCAAGTATATAATCAGTTGACTACTACTTGTTACAGTGTTCACATTGTGAAAGACCGTCTCACTGTCCAGTATACAGCCTTGTCATACGCTGTAAAGAGCTGTTGGTCTAGACTAGGGGTATATTAGTGGACCCTTCACAAGAATAGCACCAGTTGACTACTACCTCTCACGGTGTTCACATCGTGAAAGACCGTCTCACTGACCAACCTCTAGCCCTGTGATACGCAGTAAGCAGCTGTTTGCAGAAATCAACAATCATAATGGAAGAAGCCATTCCTAGCTATATGTGTAAAGAGTGTGGAAAGACTTTTCTTCGAGACTATCATAGGAAGCGACATGAAGTATCGTGTGGTGAATTTCATGAGTGCAAGACCTGTGGTAGTACATTCAACAATGCCTACAATGGACGTCGTCATGAAGAATGTTGTAATGTTGTGTCGGTAGCTAAAAGACAAAAAGCAGAGCCTACAAAACATTACCTACTGTCATTGGTCCCTGACAAAAATGGACTTATTGAATATGAGGCATCTTTTGGAGGTCGACTTAAATCCTATTTCATTCGTTGCGATACGTGCAAGGATTTAAATTCATACCTTAAAGAGTCCAAACAGCAAATAATACAAGCTATGCAGAAAGAACTAGCAATGCACAAGTCGATAAAAGTTAATCTTGTGGCTGAATGTAGATTCATTCATACATCTACCAATGAAATTACAGATCGTGCATTTAAAACACGAAATCAGGCCCTATTTTTGGAAACGGACTTAAGTAGTTTCTTGGAAACACAATTTACAAAGTTAACTACGGAAATGGAGGAATCTGAGCTAAAAGGCAGTAATTGGGCTTTGTTAGCAGTGGAAGGAGTACGATTGAAAATAAATAAGTACAATCCCTTGCGTGGAAGCACATATATTCCATTACCAGCAGCTATACAAGCAAGAAAAGCCTGCATTAATCCTGAAAATTTGAATGATGAAAAGTGTTTTATGTATGCCATTTTAGCAAAACTGGTTAAAAAGAATGCTCATCGCATTAGTAAATACAAGGACCTGGACAACAAGTATGATTTTTCTGTAATATCGTTTCCTACATCGCTAGTTGACATTCCCAAATTTGAAAAAGCCAACGATATATCCATTAATGTATTTGGATTGGAACAAGACAACAAATTGTTCCCTCTAAAGGTTGTGGATCAAGAGATGCAAGACCATCGCGACCTCCTTCTGCTAAGTTCATCATCCGGCCAGAACCACTACGTCTTTATCAAAGATTTTGATAAACTAGTAGCACATCAGATTACCCGCCGTGAACATAAGATATATACGTGTAAACGGTGTTTTACTCACTTTGATAATCAATATGGACAACAAGGAATGGAAAAATTGAAAGAACATAGAGCTTTGTGTGTCCAGCATGACATTGCTAGGGTTGAAATGCCTATTAAAAACCCCATTGTCAAATTTTTAAACGTGGAAAAAATGCTAAGAATACCTTACGTTATCTATGCAGATTTCGAAAGTATACTCTTACCCTATCAAACATGTTTGCCCAATCCTGAAGCAAGTTATACAGTGCCATACCAGAGTCATGTTCCTATGAGCTTTGGTATATACGTTAAACCATCACCCGCTGTGGAACACATAAAGACAAATCTTCCAAGCCAACCTGTTATTTATCGTGGACCTGACGCTGCAGAAAAGTTTATGGACTGTTTGATCTCAATAGCTAATGAAATTGATAGACTTTACAGCTTAAATGTTCCAAAGGCCTTAACTCAGGCTCAAGAAGCAGAGTTCCAATGTTCTGAAACCTGTTATTTGTGTCGAAAACCATTCACCAAAGAGGACTGGAAAGTTCGAGACCACTGCCATATTACAGGGGAATACCGTGGAAGTGCTCACAATAACTGTAATTTGAGGTGTAAAACACGAAACCCCGTTCCTGTGTTTCTACATAATATGAGTGGCTACGACGCAAATTTCATTGTAAAGCAATTGGGATGTACTACTGAGACAGTGGATGTTATCGCTAACTCCAAAGAAAAGTACATTTCCTTTACCAAATATGTAGGAAATGTTAAGCTTAGATTTGTGGATACGTTTCGGTTAATGCCGAGTAGTTTGGAAAACTTAGTTTCCAACTTAACATCATACCCTGAAACAGACAAGTACTTTGGAAAAGAAAATGCAATGCTCATGACTCGTAAAGGGGTATTTTGTTATGACTACATTGACTCATGGGAAAAGTTAAGTGAAACGTGTTTACCTCCAAAAGAGGCATTCTTTAACAAATTAAGTCAAGAAGATGTTAGTCAAGAAGACTATGAACATGCCAAAAGTGTCTGGAATCAGTTCAACATTAAAACTCTAGGGGAATATAGTGACCTCTACCTAACTTCAGATGTACTCCTTCTTGCAGACAGCTTTGAAACCTTTAGAAACAAAACACTAGAAACACACCGAGTGGATGCTGCACACTTTTTTACTTCGCCTGGTTTAAGTTTCGAGGCAATGCTCCTTTACACAGGCATTGAACTGGAATTGCTACAGGATTACGATCAGATTCTTTTAATCGAGTCTGGAATACGTGGAGGCATATGCCAGGTGTCTCATCGGTATGCTGAAGCTAACAATAAATACATGGAAACCTATGATTCTGAGAAACCATCGCAGTTTATTACCTATGATGATGCCAACAACCAATACGGGTGGGCTATGTGTCACTCCCTTTCTTATGGTGGATTTCAGTGGGTTTCTCCAGATACTGTTGATCTAGAAAAACTAAAGAAAGACGATCCTGTGGGATACATTCTAGACGTTGATGTTGATTACCCATCTGACCTTCATGATCTACACAACGATTTACCTTTCCTACCAGAGTGTACACAACCTAAGGATTCGTCTCTGAAAAAACTAATTCCTCATCTTGGAAATCGAAGGCGATATGTTGTTCACTACATGGCATTAAAACAGGCTTTAGATCATGGAATAAAATTGATAAAAATTCATCGTGTGTTAAAGTTTAAACAAAGACCTTGGTTAAAGGCATACGTTGATTTTAATAACAACCTTCGAAAACAAGCCAAAAATGATTTTGAGAAAAATCTGTACAAATTATTCAACAATGCCATTTTTGGGAAAACAATGGAAAATATCCGTAAAAGAATAGACATACGTCTTGTGACTGACAGCAAAAAGGCTGAAAAGCTAATAGCAAAGCCGACATTTATCGACAGAACAATTTATGGCCCTAACCTAGCTGCTTTCCACATGGCTAAACGTAACATTGTATTCAATAAGCCTATATATATTGGAATGTGTATACTGGATATTTCAAAACCTCTCATGTATTCCCACCACTATGATGTCCTGCTACCTTATTATGGCATGGACAATCTTAAACTCATGTATATGGATACTGACTCGTTCATATATTTGGTTAACACCCCAGATGTATATCAAGACAAGTTGGATTTCCTACAACACCTGGACACATCAGATTATCCTACTAATCACATATGTTACTCTACATCAAACAAGAAAACGTTGGGGAAATTTAAAGACGAGGCTTGTGGACAAATTATAAAAGCATTTGTTGGACTTAGAGCTAAAATGTATGCTTTAGACATAAATGGTAAAGAAATCAAAAAGATTAAAGGTATTAACAGAGGTGTTGTCAAAAATTGTATAAGCTTTCAAGATTATAAGGATTGTGTCATGAAAAACAATGTAAAAAGAATACCAATGAACATTATCGCTTCTAAACAACATGACATATCATCTATAAGACTAAACAAAATTGCTTTGTGTCCTGGTGATGATAAAAGAGTGATTGATGCTGATGGTATAGGTACACATGCCTATGGTCATTACTCAATCATTAACCATGCTTAAAGAGTTAAGTTATGAATATCAAAATCTTCTGCCTGCAACTAGCAAATACATAAAACAAAACAATTTAGGAAATAAAACAATAGCACTACAAAAATAAAAATAAAACAAAATAAGAAATGGCATTCATAATCAAAAATAAATAAAATAGAAAACAAAATAAAAACAAGTGTACAATTTATAACAATAAGGAATATATATAAAAATGTATTATGTGTAAATAGTGTACATGTATTTAAATAAAAAAATATTGTACCGTATGGAAACTGCTTGTACATTTTTTATTACTACTCACCTCTCTCCACTCCTAATGCAAAATGAACATGTAAAACACAAATTGGAAAATCCATGTTTCCATATTGACAAAATAAAAAAAAACCATTAAACTGAAATTTTAAAAACTGTAAATGGGAATTTGGTAAATTGACAAATGTGTAAACAACAAATTGGAAAATCCATGTTTCTATATCATGAAATTGAAAAACTTTAAACTGACATTTTAAGAACTGTAAATGGGAAATTGTGAAATTGATAAATGTGTAAACAACATAATGCAAAATCCATGTTTCCATGTTATGAAATTGAAAAACTTAAAACTAACATTTAAAAAAATGAAAATGGGGAATTGGAAAATTGTCATATGTGTAAACAACAAATGAAAAAAAAAACGGTTGGGGTAGTTATCATATTGTACAGTAACCTATAAAACTAGCATAAGGATAGTTGCTTGTACCCTTATATACTTTGTGTATGTGCATTAGCCTTTGAATTAGCTTAAGTTAGGTTTGGCAAAGTTAGGTTTGGTGAGGTTAGGTATGTGACCTAGTAGTTTACTCTTTTCGGAAAATGTAAAAAGTAAAATCTAAAATCAAAAAATCTTAAATTTAAAATGTAAAATCTAAAAAAAACTAACATCTAAAATACAAAAAATCAAAAATGTAAAATGTAAAATCTAAAAAATGTAAAATGAAAAAAATCAAAAATCTAAAATGTTAAAACATAAAATCTAAAATCTTTAAATGAGGTTTCTGTGGGTTAGGTTAGGTTAGGTTATAACTAAGTTTATTATTTGTGCTCTCTCATTTGCTCTTACATTTTTGCTCTCACTTTGAAGTTTGGTTATGTTAGGTTAGGTTAGGTTAGGTTAGGTGTGGTTAGGTTATAACTAAGTTTATTATTTGTGCTCTTACATTTGCTCTCACTTTTTTCTCATACTTTTTGCTAAATTTTTTTCGCTTGCAATTTTAAATTAGGTAGGTTACGTTAGGTTAGGTTAGGACAGGTTAGGTGAGGTTAGGTTAGGTGAAGTCAGGTTAGGTTATAACTTAGTTTATTATGTGTGCTTTCACATTTGCTTTTATATTTGCTTTGACTTTGAAGTTAGGTTAGGATAGGTTAGGTTAGGTTAGGTTAGGTTAGGTTAGGTGAAGTTGGGTTAGGCAGAATTGTTGAGGTATGAATCAAAAGCCAGCTCTTGTCAGTTTTGCCTCACAAGGCTGAGTGTACCCCGTTCCACTCATGAGACCAGAAATTAAATTTCTTGGCAGAGCCGGGATTCGAACCTCAGGAATGACCTCCAAGAATGCTAGCCACTACACCAAAAAGTGGACAATATAAGGCTGGTCTTGATTATACATGATCAATTAACAATTACCTAATAATAATAATAATAATAATAATAAATATTCCATTTGGCAACTACACGGCCGACCTCTCCCTGTGACGTAATCCACGGTCTCAGGCCGTGGCGGCCATTTTGCCCAATAGCCCCTGTGCCAGCTCTGAATGAAACCTCCATAAGAATAACATAGAGTGATTGCGCGCGGCGGCCATCTTGCCCATTAGCCCCTGTGCCAGAACCGGCTTATTTATCCTACTCACATGTATTGACCGGGAATCGAACCCGGTCCACCTTGGTGAGAAGCCAACAATTTTACCACTGCGCGACCACGCCCCACTTTGCAAAACAAAATGTATGAGTTAACTCAAGAGGAATTAATGAATGAAATGAAAGATTTCCTTTATTGAAACAACGAAACTAAACAAACAATAAAGGAAGAAGGATCGCCCGAATGGGCGTTAATTTTCGCACTACTCACTAAGCAGCATGTCGTTACATGGTAGCTTACTTGGCAGTGGTGTAACTAGGATTTGCTTCTGGAGGGGGAGGAGCGAAGTCAAATCTGAACTAATTGCGTTTTTGGTTTTGTGTTTACTTATTTCTACTTTTTTTTTTTTTTGCATTGCATTTTTTGTTGTTTGTTTTCTGCTTTTGCTTTTTCATTTTGCTTTTTGGTTTGAGTCTTTTGTATTTGTTTTTGTGTTTGTCTTCTGTTTTTGTATTTGAATTTTGCTTTTTGATTTGTTTTTGTGTTTTCCTGCTTTTTCTTTTGCTATTGAATTTTTCTTTATGCTTTGTGTTTTTGGTTTTGTGTTTGTTTTCTGCTTATGCTTTTATTTTTGAATTCTGCTTTTTGATTTATGATTTTTTGTTTTTTCTGCTTTTGCTTTTGTTTTTGAATTTTACTTTTTGCTTTTTATTTTTGTTTTTAGTTTTGAATTCATTTTCTGCTAATGCTTTTGTTTTTAAATTTTTATTTTTTATTTGTTTTTTATTTTGGTTTTTGTTTCAGTTTTCTGCTTTTATTTGTTCTTTTTGTTTTTTTGTTTTGGTCATGTGTTTGCTTTTGCTTTTTGCTTTGTGCGGGGAGCAAAATAAGACAATCAATGAAAGCAAACCTGCACGTTTTCATGTTTGATCTCGATAGTATTTAATACGTTTTACAGTATTTTAACCTCTCAATATGCAAAGGCTCGGAAATGAACACTAAATATTTTACAGGAGTAACATTTTCTCAAATTAGTCGTCCAAGTATAAACGTACATACATAATCCAGTCGTCTGTCGTCAATCCATTTTTTTAATACAATTCTCGTCAAATTACGTTTCTTTTAAATTATTTGACTCCGCGTTCCACTCCACATGGAGTAAAATGTGCGAACTTCATTTCGGCTATTTCCTTTAAGTTCCAAATCAATGATTCTTGCTATTTTACACCACAGAGAACGCGCCCAAAATTGTTGCTACGGAAGATTTCATAAGATCATAATTATTTTACATTTTCCTTATTCGAACGGTCTCGTTTCGCTTTGGAAATATTTTAATATAAACGCTACCCATACAGACCTGATAAATTCTGAGAGGAACTAGGGGGTATTCTTTCTAACATTCCAGTGAGGCATACTATCATACTTCTTGGCGACTCCAATGCTCGATTGGGAAGGGAGAAAAAATACAAAAATATTGTGGTCAATTATCCAGCACACCTGTGAACTAATCGCAATGGTGAACAATTGGTGAAATTATGCAGGACTTTTGGTTTGATTATGAAATCTATAGCCTTTAAACACCTGCCAAGAAAGCAGAAGACTTGGTTCTCTCCTAACTCCATGTTGGGTGAATTCCAGATATATCATGTGGCAATATCAAGAAAATCTCATCAGGAAATCCTCAACGTTAAGGTCCTCAGAAGCGCCAATTTAAAGTCTGATCACTACTTCTCAACGATCAAATTGAGATTTCGGCCTAGGAACACAAGATTGCACAGTAAGTCAAAGACTGAATAATATGGAGTTTTAACAACTGAAACCAACTGAAAGATGCGGTTGTTAACACGGCTATTGAGTTTGCCGCCTCCCCCCCCCCTCCCCCCTCCATGAGAAGGAATAAACATCCGTGGTGGACTGAAGATTGTGACCACGCAATAGCTCAAAGACAGGTGGCATGGTTGAAATGGAATTCTAATAAAAACAAGGCAAATTGGGTGAACTTTATAGAACAACGACAGCTTACTTCCAAGTTAATTTGCAGAAATAAACGAACCTACACTAACAATCAATTAACTCAAATTGAAGAGAACTTTGTGAAAAACAACACCAGGGAGTTTTACAAGACCTTCAAACAGTCACTCCGAAAATACATTCCACCAAGTCTTCATTTCAGGGATTCACAGGGCAAAATGGCTTTAATGACAACTGTCGCCATTTAGCTTAGTACTTTAAGGAGTTGCTCAATTGTGATCCACAAAGTGAAGGCTTTGAGTACCAACATACTTCACCAAACCCAGATTCACTGCCTTCTTCAAGGGAGGAAGTTTGTGAAATCATTCAACATCTTAACAACAATAAGGCAGCTGGAGAAGATTGAATTGTTGGGGAACTCTGGAAATGTGCTGGAAGCAATGCAGAATTAAAGCTCACTGAGATTATACTGAACATCTGGGAAACGGAAGTACTACCGCCCGACTAGGCATCAGCTCTCATTCATCCCCTCCACAAGAAAGGCGATTGTCTTCTCCTTCTTCTTCTTCTTCTTCTTCGCGATCAGGCCCAGTGGACCGCGCGCTGCTACAAGTTTCCTTCTCCATCGTCTCCTATCCATAGCTGCCATCCGCCAACTGTCCACACGTATCGCTGCCTATTGCAGATCTTCATGGAGTCTATCACTCCACCGCTTCCTTGATTTCTCTGGTGGTCTTCTTCCTGTGGGGATGAAATCCAGTAGCTTCCGTGGCCATCAGTGGTCTTCCATCCAGGCTACATATCCAGCCCACTGCAGTCTTCTGGTTTTGATGGTTCCAGCTATGTTGGCATCAAGGTACAGGTCTTCTACTACATGATTGTGCCTAATCCTCCATTCACCCGTGTGTACATCCCTCACCGGTCCGAAGATCTTCCGAAGAACTTTTCTCTCAAAAAACGAGTAGTTAACGAAAGTCCTGTTTTCGGATACTCCATGTCTCACATCCATATAGTACAACGGGTTGGATCAGAGTTTTATACAGACGAATTTTGAACTCTCTGGAGAGACATCTGGACCGAAGAGCTGTGTTAAGCTGTAGAGAGTTCGGTTTCCTGCTTGGATTCTGGCGTTGATTTCTGCCTCACATGATGAGTTCTCCGTGAAAAGCGATCCTAGGTACTTAAATTCATGGACCCTCTTGTAGGACTGGAGTGACTGTAGTTGCCCAAAAACGTGGCCTTGCCCGCGAGTCATATTGAGGTACTCCGACTTGGTTTCATTCACGATTAGCCCAAATGTGTTGTCAGATGCCTTGAGTGCTCTGGTCATTTGCCTCAACTCTTCCTGAGAGCTGGAGAGTAAACTGATATCATGTGTGCGTAGGCAAGGTATGCTAGGTTTTTCCCTTCGACTTGGATTCCTTCAAAATTCTCTCGAAAGGTCTCACGTATGATCTTCTCCAAGGCAAAATTGAACAGTGACTTAAATAATTACCGTGGGATTTCTCTTGTCCCAGTAACTTACAGGATGTTCTTCAAGGCCTTATTAACACGGGCTGAAAGTCAGCTGGACAGTCAGATCGGAGAATACCAAGGAGGCTTCCGGAAGAGCAGATCGTGTGTGGAACAGATTCTCAATCTTAAAACTGTAATTGCATAATCCAAAGTGAGGAACCGTGGTGTGATTGTCACCTTTGTTGGTTTTCGGAAGGCCTATGATTCCATTGATAGAGGAACAATTAATAAAATCCTCCAAGAACTAGGATTGGATAACAAAACTCGCAGGCTCATTTTATTAACCTTGATTAACATCCATTCCAAGGTTAAATTTAGAGGTGAGGTCTCAGAAAGCTTTGAAATAAAAACGGGGGTGAGACAAGGGGATGACCTTTCCCCACTTCTCTTCAACTGTGCTCTTGAGAAGGTTGTGAGGGAGTGCCGCGAGGAACTGACCACCTTGGGTGTTCAGAGTGGGATATGCCTGGGTCGTAAGACGGACGGACTATTTGTAGACTGTCTGGCTTTTGCTGACGATATAGCACTGATTGCTGACTCTATGGATACAGCATCAATCCAGATAAATTGCCTCCGGAGACAGGCAGCCAAAGTAGGTCTTCAAGTGTCGCTGGAGAAAACTGAGTTCTTCATTAACATAAAAGAAGCTAGCAGTGAGATACTCTTGAAGCAGGGAGAGATCAAGATGACTGAAAAAAATTAAGTATCTCGGAGAATGGATTGAATCCAACTTACCTGAAAGGGCAGCGTTATCCATGAGAGTCAATAAATTAGGAATGGCCTATCGGTTGACGAAGAAGTGCTTATCTCGTAACTTGAAATTGAAACATTATAAGTCAGTCATAAGGCCAGAAGCCTTATATGTCATGGTGGGTCTTTCTTTAAACCGAAGGGGTCTGAGAGAGAAGATGGAAATTAGATAGAGGAGAATTCTCCGGAAGATCCTCGGTAGATGAAGAATTTCGTAGGCGACATAACTCCGAGCCCTAAGAACATAATACAGTAGAGAAACTCTCTGATTGTGTGAGAAAAAAGAGAATAGCAGTTTATGGCCATATAACAAGATTACCTGCCACAAGATTGACCAATCGTTTGCTCAGTTTCGGGCACAATAAGAAGGTTCGTACCACGCGGTTGGCGGAAACTGAGGAGGACATTAACGAACTGGAAATATCAGATCTGCATGACAGGCTGTGAGGCGTGCTTTGAAGGAAGTCATTGGTTTTCAGGAAAACCTTGGAGAAAGGGTACTCCCTGGACTATTGAAAGAAAGGAGTTACACCAGCAGAAATGCGTCCAATACTGGGCGAAGATCAAGACCCTCCACTTGATAAAACGTGGTCCTAAGTAGGCCAATTCGAGAGAAGAAGAAATGTACTTTAATGTAGTAAACAGCAAAATCAAGAAAAGTAATTGGTATCATGAAATAGAGGAAGACTTACGGCAGGTGGGAATCAACAGGCAAATGATAGGAGACAGAGGAGAATTCAGAAACAAAATTTAAAGCAAATGAAAAGATGAAGACAAGAACATTATGGACAGAACATAGGAAACAGGAGCATAGTCAAAGGATGAAGAGAAGATGAAGAAGGGAGAGAAGTGAAAAATTGTGTCATCATGAGATGTTTAAGTTCAAACACTGTCCATCGGGCAAAAATGATGTACTGTAGTAACAATAAATAAATAATAAATTTGCTTAAACAAACGAAATTGCTTTCTGTCTATCGTTGCACAAAATTGCTAGGTTATTATTATTATTATTGTTATAGTTATTGTAGATTAGCCTCCCCCCCCCCCCCCCCCTTTACCCTGCCGCCTTTGTAAGTGCCAGCCGTTTGTTCAATGCTTTATCAGCACATATCTGATCCTTTTGCTAGCGTCGACACTGCCTTGAGCATTACTACAAAATTGGATAAGAACTTCATGCATCAAAACTTCCTAATTCTTCCTACAAACTGAACCCATGTGGAACAGATCTAGTGCGCGATCTATGTTAGCTCCGCGTACCATTGAAAGCGACATGTTTAGATAAGACAAGGCATCTCTAACGTGTCTGCGGTAATTCAATACTTCCTTTGCCGCACTTCACATAAAATACTAGAATTCAGCAACTGTGACTGAGCCCCTTAAGAGGTATTTAATTAGACGCCCAGATTTATGATATGGGAAGTGAGATGTAACGCAGACCGGTTTTATATATCTATCTGCTCCGAAAAAAGAAAACAAAAAAATGAGATGTTAAGCTGAGACGTACTCAAAGCTTTAAACAGGACTAAATAAGTGGAATCGTGAACAATTCATATACATTCATTAATTTTAGAAACATCGAAGGAATATTACGTAACACCTAAAATTAGATTTCATAATTTTATACATTTACAACTGATTTTCCATCTAATAATGGCATTATCATAATTACGTTCAGTGTATTCATTAACAGATGACAAAATCCGACTTCAATCAGCCACATATTCGCTAAGAAGACTATCATAGATTACGACAGTTATTTATTTTATCAAGGACCTTTAACATTTTGTATCATTGTAAAATTCCTATTGGAGCAAGAACATAAATACATATTCCAACATATGCTATTGACGTCCGAAACGGGGGAGGAGCTTACGGTCAGCCGTTTGCAATATGGCGGCGAGATAGTGATAAGTAAGCAAGAAAGTGATTGGGTGTGCGTTTGTTATGGCTTCTAATTTATGATGGCAAAATACTACATATTTTCTTTCATTGATATAAATATTTTTATAATCAATTTAAATCACAGTGCTTAATTACTACCAGTTAAAAATATTACCCACCTGTAGATAGTTAATTTACTGTCTGCTGTTACATATATGAAGCCTGTACTTGGGAGCCTAGCGGTATCGATGTTTTTATTAATTTCACAATGTATATATCACATAACACAAAGGACGACTCCCTGATAATAAATTGAATCCAGCAACCCTGAATTTGCATGAATGTTTTGGGTTCAAAGAAGCGTTACTTGGGATGCTCAAATCATACTTTAATATTGCTAATATTGACCTACATACTTGCTGTTCAAAGGCAAGAATATAAATTCTCTGGCAAATTAAGGCTAGGAACAGCATTTTTCTTAAGTTTTCTAACCATTCGACTATTGTCAATGGGAAGAACCCCTAAAATAAGTTTACGAAGAGCGGATTAAATTCGGTTCTATGTACGGCACAGAAGTATTAGGCTACAAGTTTATCAGTATTTTTGATGTAGCTAAATCCTTGTGAATACAAATTAGAGACAATAACTATCAATAATCTACAGTACCGGTGCTTACGCTGCAGAAAGAAGTCGTCTTCACAAAAATGCAGACTGCACACTGTCATGTAACGTGTGACACGTTTTCCAATTGACAGCGCCGAAGCCCATCTTTCTCTCTGAACTTTTTGTACAGGAAAGTAGTGAAGAGATTTCTTACCCATTTTATACGATATACAACCGTATACAGAGCAGTACCTCCTCGAATTTGACAAATTCCTTTCTGTTTCCATCACGACATCAATGCTTCACCATGAAAATAAACCTCACCAGTCACAATGTTACAGCTTCAACATTCTACCGCATGGCTGCGCCATCCAACTTTTCTGACGTCAATACTCCACTAAGAAACTTGATTCATCACTAGATCTCGAATTTTTAGGCACAAAAAAGTACTGTTTTAGGCAACTACAATAGGCCTTAAAACTGGTAAATAGTCTACCAACTTATTAATATTGGGCTCAAAAAATATAAGGTGCTTTCAAAAAGTAACAAGCCAGAGGCTGGAATGCGCAAACCGGTGACTACATCGGCTAATCGTGGCGTGTGTATCGAGGTGTGGTTCCGACCAGTGCGTGGGAGGTCACAGCCCGTCGCTAGAGGGCACGCGTGCACGTCACGTCATGATACAAAGCGAGCAGCAGCATGCATCAATCGTCAAACGCTGCCAATCGCATTGCTAACAGTGACATGGAGGCGTCAACCGAAGAGCAAAGAGGCGTTGTTCGGTTTCTGACAGTGGAAGGAGTAGGGGGAACGGGCATTCATCGACGAATGTCACAAGTGTTCGGCGAACACTGCATGTCTCTTGCAAGGGTCAAGGCGTGGCACAAGCGCTTTAGGGAAGGACGGGTGTCGTTAGCTGACGATGCCCGGTCTGGGGCAGCCCCCTGCATTACCGATGACAACGTCCAGCCGGTTGATGCACTCATGTTCCAGGACCGCCGAGTGACAGGGAACGCCATAGCCGCCGTGGTCGCTCCACGACAATGCACGACCTCATACGGTCAACACAGTCGCGGCACTACTGCAGAAATTCAAATGGGAGGTTCTCGGCCACTCTCCATACAGTCCAGACCTCTCTCCCTGTGATTACGCCATGTTTGGTCCCTGAAAAGTGTTCTGCGGGGCCAACGATCCTCCTCGGACGCCGACGTCCAGCTGTACGTGCGGAACTGGTTCACATCGCAGCCCAGGGAATTTTATGAGACAGCCATTCACCACCTCGTGTCACGGTGGGACAAGTGCCTCAACAGCCAGGGCCAATACCTCTAACATACTGGTACTGGTTTCTGTAATTATGCCTCCAGCTCGTTACTTTTTGAAAGCACCTTATATATTAGGCTGAAACCTATTAATATTCGGTAGTAAAACTTTAAAATCTGAGTGATCAGTTAATGTATAAGTAACGACAAGAAAACAATTTATTTGCCACAAAATTATAGAGTAAACAATTTTTCAGGAACTATGAGCAAGTTTAAATACAAAATCAACTGTCTCTTGTGGAGCTTGTTTTCATATTGTGGTTCAAGTCCACGACCATAATTGGCTGCACAGTATATTAGTCTACTAACATTTTTGTCCAAATTGTCAACTATGCCCTTTGTCCAACAAAATCATTTTAAAAGCAGAAAAATACCTTTGAACTGAAACAGATGTTGCACTCAGCACCCTCATATCTCCATTCCTGACAACTTTGATTTCTGTCATCTCGCCACCCACTTCATTCTCTAGGAAAGTGACATTCGGAGTGCGAGGCAGGCTATAAATAAAGGCCTGCGCGGATGCGGATATCCGCGGATAAACCCACGGATATCCGCTAGTATTTTCGGCACGCGGATATAGTTTGCATGGCTGTGCGGTTAGCGGATACGCTGCGGATAATGTTTCGAGTAAATTTGCGGATAGTTTTTAGAAAACAAACTTACGTTAATATTACATATTTGATAAGCCAATATACAGATTCATGCTTAAAAGAGGAATACTCCTATGGCCTATTGCTTACGAAATATTCAGGCACGTATTGCACTTATACACGAGAAGA
The DNA here is from genome assembly GCA_946902985.2 of Meconema thalassinum. NCBI lineage: Eukaryota > Metazoa > Arthropoda > Insecta > Orthoptera > Tettigoniidae > Meconema > Meconema thalassinum. The sequence continues at coordinate 404,641,330 of OX336392.1, forward strand.
TCATTTTACTCATATGCTTTCAACTACATTTTATTAAGTACCGTATGTTTGTAGTAGATGGTCTTGACATATCATCAATTCTCACTGCCATTATTACGATACGTGCGAGATATAATGCTGTCAATAAGCTTCTTAGTTCATCGTGGTGACATCATTAACATTCCTCATGTCAGCTACTTCGCCATCTAAGCTATCCTGGAAGATCGGGATCCAGGTTTATCTGTAGACTTATTTCCAACTTGTCACTGAAGCACGTTGGCTGTGATATTGCAACATCAACTATAACATGAACTATGCGAACATGGATGGGTCCAGAAGCAGAAGGATGATGACTGACTTGGGATTTCCGGCCAAATGTCAATCCCTTTCTCCAAGCGATGTTCACGTAGTGAATGTTACCGCGACCGTGAGTATTAACATCATTTGACCAACATGGATAAACTATATACGTATTAAAATAAAACAAGGTGAATATTCAGTAGCGCGGGAAACAAAGCCCAAGTTAACGATATGGCAGACATTTGGTTACGTTTTCAATGGAAACGAAAAGGTGAACGATATAGTGATGTTTTACCTGTAAAAAAGTGTATTCATACTCAGGACACAAATCGGGCACATCAAACTTACTGAGGCACAAGTGCGAAAGTAGCCAAAAAAAAAGTATAGCCAATTTTTTGTCTAAAGCGGAGGTCAAGGAACCAGAAGTGTCATCCAACTTTAAGTCCCTTGGAATGCCAACTTGAAGTTCCTTGCAATGAAGCAAATTGTCAGGAACGACTTTCTCCTCAAATGTCTAAATGTGTTGGTTTAACACGTTATGCTTGATCTAATAAATTAAACATAATATTGAAATATCAGAAGCCTCCGTGGCTTAGGCGGCAGCACGCTGGCCTCTCACCGCTGGGTCCGTGGTTCAAATCCCGGTCACTCCATGTGAGATCTGTGCTGGACAAAACGGAGGCAGACAGGTTTTTCTCCGGGTACTCCGGTTTTCCCTGTCAAAAATTTCATTCCAGCAACACTCTCCACTATCATTTCATTTCATCTGTCATTCATTTAATCATTGCCCCAGAGGAGTGCGTCAGGCCTCGGCAGCCGGCACAGTTCATACCCTCGCCGCTAGATAGGGGCTTCATTCATTCCATTCCTGACCCGGTCGGAGACTGGAAGCAGGCTGTGGATTTTCATTCATTCATTGAAATATCAGCGGATTTGGATCAAAGTCATGCGGCAGTGGGGTGGATGCGAATAAAAGTCATGCGGATGCGGGGCGGATGCGGATAACGTTATGTTTATCCGCGCAGGGCTCTAGCTATAAACTGCAGTATAGTTGAAAGACTTATTTCTCCTTTATGTATTCTAATGTTTTTATTTTAGCATACTGTCGATTTTTGCAAAAAGCAAGTAGACTAATGAGATATACTAGTACACGGGCTAAAAGTTGCCAGTCTGTGTGTGTGTGTGTGTGTGTGTGTGTGTGTGTGTATGTGTGTGTGTGTGTGTATATATATATCTGTCCTCCCCCTAACAATTTCAACAACGAATCCGAATTGAACAAAATTTGGTACACATGTAGCACTAGCATAGGACACCTCGGTGTCATGTTTTATTTCGCCGCCATCTTGACGAAAACGGAAGACGGCCACTGAAATCTTCAAAACTTAAGTCAAATTACGACTAACTGAATCATATTCTGATCTCTACCAAAGTTTACAACAATATAGGTTAATGTGAGAAGCATCTTTTGCCCAAACTACACGGTTGGTTGGTTCCTCAGTTTAGGGACTGCGACAACGCGGTCATGTAGTCCCGTGTTCTTTGGGTGTGTGTAGAATCTGTCTGATAACCGGTGTTAATTGTGATGACTGTATTAGTGTGTCTAACTGTTTTCAATTCAAGTAAGGACTGCAGACATTTTTTTTCAAGTAGTTCCTACTTTTGCCGCCAAACGCCACCGTCAACAACTACTAGTTCAGAACCTGGTTACCAGACACCACTGCAGTCGGCTCCCGGCGACGAACGTCGGAACCTAAGAGCGTTTGTCAAATGTATAACCTAACCTAATTTAGCTTCACACAGGTGTAATTAATGTAAGGTTCTTTAACATGCCATAAATCTATGACAAGGGACCGCCGGCTTTACTTCCCCTCCGAAGGAAGGCATACTGAGGGATTTTTAACGAAACTATAAGGTCATCATCGAAATAGTTTGAGGATGGCGGCCGAGTATGTGTGCAAACCGATCATCGCTATCAATTCAAACACGTCGAAACCAAATCGAACCAACTTTGGTTATTTATTTAATCGTATGGTAATTTATACAATATACAATTATACATAACTTTGGTACAGAGGTAGCACTAGCAAAGTACAACTCAGTGTCATGTTGTATATCGCCGCCGTCATAACGAAAAGAAATGGCGCCCACCCAAATGTTTTAACCTTAAATCTAATTACGACTAACCTAATCATCCGATCTCTATCAAATTTTGCAACAATATACCTTAATGTGGGAAGCGTGTTTTGCCCTAACTACAAGGTCATCAGTCAAATAGTTTTAAGGTGGCTGATGATTGTATCATGCAATTATTATACCCTAAGCGTAACTTACGATTCAACAAGGTCCTGCCTCACTAAATCCGCTTATCGTACTGAGGGTGGTTTAAACTGTCTTCAAAGAGGTGACCGGTAGGATATTAACATTTTATAATAGAATATTATTACGTAGTAGTAACTAATAGTTCAGGCTGACCTTGCCGTATCGTGCTGGGCCGTGCCATCCCGTTGGGTCAAAATGGAGGCTATTATTTCCTCGCTAGTCCATATTTCAGTACATTGATATCATTTTAGGAATGTAACTTACTGAACAAAATTATACAAATTTAGTATCAAATGGTTAATAAAAACGGCAAAAAAGTGCTAATGAAATCGTTCTTTCCCTGACAAAATATGCTATACAGTTATACTAAACCAGTTGTTAACGTAACACTAGCAATGGCGGGTTGTAGCTGCGGGCTAGCGTCAACTCATTAACCTGGAGGTTCATGGATCAAATCCAATCGCATTCATTTTTTTAACTTGATTTTTTGTATTTATTGATTTATAACTACTCACACGTTATCATGTTCATTTATTTATTAATCTCATGTACATTTTTACAGGATTAGGGAATAACCCACAATTGGGAACAATCGTGTTGACCGACTGAAAACATCAAACTACGTTTACTAAGGCAACACTGAAAAATGGCTTCAAACACCATAATTTATTGATTTACTAGCAACTGGCCCGGCTTCTCCCGGTATCTTCTACGGTTTACCCAGCGTAAGCTTAAAAGGCAAATGAGTGGCCTGAAACAGGGTAGTGCACTGTATTGTGGTTATGGACAAGGTAATGACACGGGTAGCAGGAAAGATAGGAGAAGATAAGATGAACGCAATGGTGTTTGCAGATGATCTCATGGTCTGGGGAAACAAGGAGGAGGAAATTCAGGAGCAACTGAAGGCTTGGGAAGAAACAGTGGGAGAGTACGGATGGAAGTTCAACATCAGTAAATGTGAGATCCTGTTAACGACCAGGAAAAAGGACAGACCAATGAGTGGGATAACACTTGGAGGTGGACAGCTGAAGAAGGTGGAAAGTCTCAAGTACTTGGGAAGTATAGTGGAGGAAAATGGGAGAAATGACAAAGAGATTACGGAACGTGGCAGACAGGCAGAAGCATTTCTGAGAAGCATTAGGAGCTTAGTGTGGAATAAAGATGTCCCACAAAAAAGCAAGGAAGTGTTATACAGAAGCTACTATATCCCGATACTGACCTATGCTTCGGAAACGTGGATAATGAAGAAAAGAGACATAAGCAGAATACAGGCAAGTGAAATGAAGTTCCTGCGAAGTAGGATCGGAGTAACAAGAAGAGACAGGGTGAGGAATGAAAAGGTCAGGGAAATAGTGAAAGAGGAGCCCTTGCAAGGCAGGATTGAGACATCAAGACTGAGGTGGTATGGACACTTACAGAGAATGGAAGAGAAGAAGATTCCCAACAGGATACAAGAGATGCAGAATGTGTCAAGAAGAGAGGCGAGGACTGGACCAGAGTGACAGCGGAGAGGTGGTTAGTTAGTTAGTTATTTTATATTTTCTTTTAGAAATCACTCTTACTTGTGAGTATTTAATCTTTACTTAACAGGGGCAGATTACCTCGCTGTTCCGCCCCTTAAAGCAACAATAACTAACAAACTATTTACTTATCTTTATCTATGAGTTCTAAACAATCGTTCTTTGAAGATGATTGGACATCGAGATTATAACCGTGTTACCAATGTCACAGGACAAAAGTACCGCCGGTGGTACAGGCCGGACGTTTGTTTTAGACGAGTGAAAAATCCTAATGGAAGTCTGGAGGCGAGATACTACAGTTCCTGCGTTGTTGTCAGCTGATGGACAAAACTATCCCTCTCTACTGCTGAAGTACTGTATTTGGCAAATATAATGGCGTTCCGTTCGTAACTAGCCTCCGTGGCTTAGGCAGCACCACGCCGGCCTCTCTCCGCTGGATCCGTGGTTCAAATCTCGGTCACTCCATGTGAGATCTGTGCTGAAAAAAAACGGAGGCAGACAGGTTTTTCTCCGGGTACTCCGGTTTTCCCTGTCAACAGTTCATTCCAGCAACACTCTCCACTATCATTTCATTTCATCTGTCATTCATTTAATCATTGCCCCAGAGGAGTGCGTCAGGCCTCGGCGGCCGGCACAGTTCATATCCTCGCCGCTAGATGGGGGGCTTCATTCATTCCATTCCTGACCCGGTCGGAGACTGGAAGCAGGCTGTGGAATTTCATTTCATTTCTGTTCGTAACTATATAACGTGTACTTCCGCGTCACACATTACTTCGACGTAGACTGTACTGTTCTGGACGGGGGTGTCGTCACGTTCTCAAGTCGGGAATTCCATTACATCAGACCAGTGGTGACAACTGTGACTGCGACAGGGTGACAGAGTGACTGTGTACAGGCTCACTCTCAAGCTTCAAGGCCAAGGGCAATCGTCTAAAACAAACGTCCGGCTTGTACACAAGCTCACGTCATCGAGTGGTTACCAGCACTCTGTCTAGTGGAATAAAAATGCTAGTTATTAGGCTAGTGTGTCGCAAAGCACTTCTTGTTGTCTACTTAAAACAAGTAATTTTAAGACAACATGCACAAAACAACTTCCGAGGAAATAATCTCCGTAATGTTATGTTGCACATGTGTTATAAACAAGCGAAATAAAAATGTGTGTCCATGGACACGACACAAGATAGTTGCGGCCTTGCTGATAGTTTTCGCACGCAAACGACACCTTGTTATACTGTATTTGCATAGTTCGCCGCATTGCAAAAGTACAGTGGGACTTGGATTATTCAAACTTCCGTAATTCGAATTTGTCGATAGTTTGAAGATATGTGCCGGTCTTTTGAACTTCCTATCAAAGCAATGGAAAAAATACAGTCAGTCTGAAAGAATAGACGTTATATCATTTCAAATGACGCATGCTGCAAATGCTACACATGTTAGAAAGGCTCAGGAGGGCTTTTTTCAACAGACTCCATTACCCATTAACTTAGGCTTCCCGCGCGGGCACCTCTTTAAGGGTCACCCTGTATTTGAGTCTGACATTTTTTACAACTCTTCAAGGGTCACCCATTATTTGAATCTGATATTTTGCAAACCTCTTTAAGGGTCACCCTGTATTTGAATTGAATCTAAACATACTGTACACCTCGTTAAGTGTCACCCTGTATTTTGCTATGACATCCTGCACACCTCCTTAGGAGGCACCCTGTATTCTTATCTGGCATCATGTATATCTCTTTAGAAGTCACCCTGTATTCTTGTGTGACATCTTGTACACCTCTTTAGGAGTCACCCTGTATTCTTGTCTGACATCTTGTGCACTTCTTTAGGAGTCACCCTGTATTCTTCTCTGCCATCTTGTACTCCTCTTTAAGAGTCACCTTCTATTCTTATCTGGCATCTTGCATATCTCTTTAGGAGTCACCCTGTATTCTTATCTGGCATCTTGTACTCCTCTTTAGGAGTCACCCTGTATTCTTTTCGCTTCGCTCGAAGCCCCAGGTGGCTCGACGCCCCAGGACTCTTTCAACAGACTCCATTAACCATTAACTTAGGCTTCCCGCGTGGCTCCATGTCGTCACGCACTCGCCGTCCATTACCCATTAACTTATGCTTCCCGCGCGGCTACATGACGTCACCGTCTCCGTCTCCGTAACGCATAACTGTTGACTCAAGCATAACGATCAAGTGGACAAGATCATTTGAAACGATAAAAATCTTGGATAATTCGAAGTTTGCCTTCCTTAAGGTGGCGCCAACTGAATATTTGAACAAAACAGTTCAGTTTCTAAATATGCACCTACCCAGAGGCGTAACTACTGAGGGTGATCAGGGATATCAATCCCCCCAGAGCCAAATAATATCAATATGAAATGTATAGAATGACAAGCTTAATATCGAGTGACAACAGAATACAGCTTGAATTAAATAACCGTATTCAAAAATCAAGTCAATTTTATCAGCAAGTTCGATATCTACTCTGGAATAAGCAAGTGCCACTCAGATCAAAACAAACTCTGTTTCGAACATAATTTGTCCCTATATTGACTTATGGGTTGGAAACACGCACAACTACCAAAACAGATGACAGCAGACTTCAGGCTTCATAAATGAAGTTTCTAAGCATGCTTCAAAAAACTAGGAAGGACAAAGAGAGAAGATAAGAGAACAAGCTGGAATAAATCAGTCCCTGAAGGAGACCATAACTAGGGCACGTTTGCAATGGTTTGGTCACGTCAAACGTATGACAGAAGGAAGATTTGCAAAACAATGGTTACATACTGAGATTAGTGGAAAGAGACCTGTTGGAAGACCTAGGAGGAGATGGCTGGATCAAGTGAAGGAAGATATCACATCGAAGGGAATCAACTAGGATGAAGTCTTGAAGGAGCAGTGGTACATGAATCGACTAAAATGGAGAGCGCTCGTAAACCAAACCCGGGAAACTGGAGTGGAAACTTGATGATGATGATGACATAAAAATGACCATGATAGCCCTTATTGACGTGTTCACCTAAAGTCAATATTTATTTCATTGAACCCTGTACAGGTTTCGGTCACACTGAGACCTTCTTCAGCTGGTATATGTTGAGTAGGGTTTAAGACCTGAAGAAGTACAAAATATGCAAGCAAATATGCCCTAAAACTAGCTAAATATGACCTAAAACTATAAAATATGACCTAAAAACATGGCATTTCCTTGTTTGCTAATTGCTTCTGAGCTAAATATATCTACTGGGGTGACATCCTATTGAAAGGCGGAAGCACACTATCGTCATGTTCCGTGACCTCATGCGTACAGTGTCGCAATCTAACTTGTCCAGAAAGATGTGCTAAAAGACGTCCGTATAGGAGCGCCTTCTTGGAATCAAGTCTTCTAAACCTGCTATCTGCCTGTTCCGGGAAAAGAAAGAAAAATATATCTCCTACACTATTCGGAAATCCTGTGTTTGAAACTCGACGTAGATAACACGTACCTTGTTAACGACGCCTCAATTTAAACAAATATGCTGAAATTATAACCAAATATGACCTTATATCACCAAAATATGACCAAAACAATAAAAATGGCTGAAATATGCATTTATAGGCAACATCATATTGCTTTAAACGTGGTCAGGGACCCGTCATTCAAACTTATTTTTCAGATTTCGGGTAAAATGAGCTCAGGAAAAAAAAATGACCTTTCCTTAACATCCGAACCTTAATGATGAGTAGTACTATATTTAAAGTTTAGATAATAAAATTTTCCACAAAAAAACAGATCTGTTACCAAAAAAAATTGTAAATTAAGCATTAAAATATTTGTCTTGAAAAACAGCGTAGAAATGAGGTCTGCAAAGACCTAGCTAATACTCATCAAGAATTGTTATAACCCAACTGTTTCAACAAACACATATTTTCACCTACACATTCCTCATTTAAACGCTGTTTTTTAAGACAAAATTTTGTATGATTAATTCACAAAAGTTATTGTAACAGATCTGGTTATTTGGACAATTATACTAAGTAAACTTTAGATAACCTCATATACCTGCTGAAGAAGGTCTCAGTGTGACCGAAACCTGTACGGTTTTCAATGAAATAAATATTGACTTTAGGTGAAAATAAATAGTTTACAATATGAAATTTGTTTGAAGTTTTGCAATAATTTTGAAAACGAAAGTTTGAGGCCTTGCAGTCGGTTAACACGATGTTTCCAAAAAGAGATGTGTTATTCCCTAACCCTGAAAAAAAATTACATGAGATCAATAAACACACTTGGATGACCAGTTTCGGTCCTCAAGCGATCATCATCAGATCCATTACACTTAGGCCCCATTTAACTAGAATCCCATATTCACTCCAAAGAATCAAGTTTGGAAATCAATCACCAATTCCAGTATTTAACAAAACATCGCATATACCACAACTAACAAATATTGACGAGTTGAACTATCTCAACTAACACTGCAACTATATATGTGTACATATTGAAAATATTTTCACCCATACTTTCTGACATACATTTTTGGGTCCTAAGTGTAATGGATCTGATGATGATCGCTTGACGATCGAAACTGGTCATCCAAGAGTATTTATTGACCTCATGCATTTTTTTAGCCTATTTTCAATTTTTGAAAAAATAGGCTTATGAGATCACCTTTTGTCCGTGTGTGTGTGCGTGCGTGTGTGTGTGTGTGTGTGTGTGTGTGTGTGTGTGTGAGGTGTGTGTGTGTGTGTGTGTGTCCCCCCCCCCCAAGTAAAATCTAAACGGCTGGAGAGATTTCAATGAAACTCGGTAAGTTCATAGCACTATTCCCGGCGACCTCGACCGTGCCCTTCAAATTTTGTTACGTCTCACCAATCCAACATGGCGGCTGTGCGAAATATTTCACTAGCAATCAATATCTCCGAAACTATTACCGATATCGCCCTGAAATTGTGTACGATGATAAAGGGCACTACTGAAAGTTCACCTATGAGAGTTTCAAAAATCTGGTGAATAAAAAACCAACATGGCGGTCAAGCGAAGTTGAGACTTTTAAATAGACTTTTCTCGCGATTTAACTATCCAAATGTAATGAAACTTGGTACAGAAAATGTTTATACACATTGCAATGCACTGGTGTCTAATTTAGTTCAATTATTTACATAACCTCAAAATGGCGGCTGTGCGAAATATTTCACTGACATTGTATATCTCCGAAACTATTACAGATATCACCCTGCAATTTTGTACGGTGACAAAGGGTACTGATACAAGTTTACCTATGTATATTTCATAAACCTGTAAAGTACAAATCGAACATGGCGGCCAAGCGAATTTGAAATATTTTAATAGACTTTTCTCGTGATTTAACTCTCTGAGCGCAGTGAAATGTGGTACAGTAAATGATTTTGCAGATTGTAATGCACTGCCACCTAATTTAATTCAATTGTTTACATAGCCTCAAGATGGCGGCTGTGCGAAATTTTAAAATTAAGTTTTTATTTCTTGTGTCGTAATCATGCGATCGAAGTGAAAGTTTGAATAATGAACCTAGGCAATAATTGTCCTTGAATTGTACATAACTCTATGGCCTATACATATAACAATCCTAAATGGCGAGCTTCCAAAATATTTAGACGGTTCTCAATATCTATGAATCTTTTACAGCAACCAAACTGATTTTTTTATGTTCATAGAGACTATGAACATATGTTCACCTATATGACTTTCAGTAACATTGGGAGCACAAATCCAACATGGCGGCGACGCGAAATATAAATATTTAAATGGACGTTTCTCGCGAATTAACTATCCGAGTGCCATGAAACGTTGCACGTTAAATGCTTATACAAATGTTGATCCACTGGCATCTAATTTATTTCAATTGTTAGCATAATCACAAGATGGCTGCTGTGCGTAATTTTAAAATCTCGTTTTTTTACTTCTTGTGTTCTAATCATGCGATTGAAGTTTGAATACCACACGTACACAATAATCTTAATGTAATAGTACAAAAATAAAAAATCCAACCTGGCGACCATCTGAAATATTTAGACGGTTCTCAATATCTATGAATCTGTTACAGCAATTGAACTGAAATTTTGTATGTTGATAGTGGCAATTAACATGAGCAGGATATATGAAAATAGGCTGTATAGTTCTTCACGGAACTACTTGTTTTTTCAGAATTACGGAATAACCCATCTCTTTTGTCAAAAATCGTGTTGACAGACAGAAAAGTATCACATCTTTGTTTACTAAGGCAACACTGAAAATGGCTTCATACACTTTAATTATTTTGAGTAAAACTTAACTTCTAATTTATGATAAATGATTACACTTACTAAGCATTTATTTTCACTCACGTGAATTTTTCAACCTTACCCTAAAATAGCCCGTTGCTCACGGTAAAATGTTTCTTAAAATTTATTTTACAACTAGTTTTATAAAAATTTGACGAAAGCAAGCTGTGTTGTTCACGGTAAAATTATTTTATAAAATCCGTGGATGTATCAAGATCGCCATCTACCGATAAACTTCTGAACCAAGAATCTGCTGTTCTACACACGTTGGCTTGAGAGCTTGGCTCCAACAAACAAAGCAAAAATTGCAAAAATTGCTGCATTAGCTACAATTATATGGCGTACAGTAGTAAAAAGGAAGAAAAGAATTGCTAGGAAGTGCTGGACTCGGGAATGGATAAAAAGAAGAGAAGAGTAGAGGAATGCTGTCCTTGGTCGAAAATGAGTTGAGGTTTGATCAGAATTCATATAGGAATTTTCTAAGAATGAGGGAAAGCAGTTTTAAAAAACTCCTAGATCTTGTTGGTCCCAAAATTATTCGACTGGACACTAACATGAGGTAAGCCATTTCTCCTGAAATGAGACTGCAAGTGGGTTCGAAGCCCGTTAATCTTCGCCTATCACATCAGCTTGGCTTGTGTTCGGTCGAATTTGTGAAACATATTCGGCGATTGAGATTTCTGCCTCCCTTCTTGCATTTCTATTGTGGTATATGGGCGTTTTAACCTCATACAAACACTGATATTTCTGGTATTCGTCCAGTAAAACACTAACAGCTTCCTTAGTTAGTCCAGCCGGAGCCTGCCATTTTCGAAGTTTTAGTTTACAAGCGAGCTTCACAATCTTCTCACCACGTGGCGCCAGCATCATCTTCATGTCAGCTTCCCTGATTGGTTCGTTTCGTAAAATTAATTTTACGGAATAGAACATGTCCTTTTTTTATGGAAAGTTTTATCAAAGGTTTTATAAAACTTAAATTTGACCGTGAGCAACAGACATTTTATAAAATTAAATTATTGTACAATAAATTTGAAGGAAAATTTTACCGTGAGCAACGGGCATTTAACTTAACAATTATTGAATGAGCAAACTGATCAGTTGTTCTAGCCAAAGGGGTGGTAGGGAGATGAGCGTTGCACTATCATTCATCATACCTTTCCAAATACACACCACTTGTCAGTTGCTGTCGTTAGTATCAGAGTCTTTTGGAAAGTGAATAATATTTTATTGTTTTATTGCTGTTTTGAGCCCAACGAAACTATAGTTTGTATATTGGCTTTCACGGTCAGTGAATTTAAACTCAGCAATTTTTCTAGGTTTGTGCCGTGTCTTTTTCATTTTCAATTCATTTCTTTATTTCTCCATGGTAATATGTTAATATACATATGGGAGTCGTCAAATCATAAAATACATAATTATAAATAATATACATAAAAACATAATTATACATAAAATACATAATTACAGGGGTTCAAGTAAATACAATAATCAATATACAAACACTTACATCTCTATGCACATTCCTCGAATTCTTCTACTGAATATATTGCCTTGTCTGTGAGCCATTTTTTAAATTTTAATTTGAATGTGGAAATGGTGCTGACATTTCTTAGAGTTAGGGGCAGCAAGTTAAAATATTTGGAGGCAGTATACAAGGGATCTTTCTTTTCTGAAAGCTTCTCTATAATATTGACAGTGTACATCCATTCTGCTTCTAGTGCTGTACGAATGTAGATCAGAATTTTCTACAATATTAGCATTTCCAGTTAGAATTTGTCTCTTAATATACATAGAACAATTGAGTAAATACAATGATGGTAATGTCATTATTCTGAATTTTTTTAAATATTCCCTACAAGATGTTAGAGGGTGTAAGAACAATTGAGTAAATACAATGATGGTAATGTCATTATTCTGATTTTTTTTAAATGTTCCCTACAAGATGTTAGAGGGTGTAAACCAAGCATAACAGGGATTGCTCTCTTCTGCAGGATAAAAATATTGCTTAAAACTTCCTTTGTTGCACTGCCATATAGATTTAGATCAACAGCGGACTCTTGATGTCCCTCCCTAGATCCCCGCAGGGTCACCAAGACAACAAGAGCCCGCTGATGGGCTCAGAAATCATTCGGAGTAGCTTACTCCTGAGCTCACCAGTCTTGAGCTTGTTGTTGTAATGTCTGACTTAACTGAGATCCAAACCTAATATCCATTAGATTTGAGCCCTAGGTAAAATCTACAATTAAAAGGAACCAGTTGAATATTGCCAGTGAACTTTTCTCTTCAGTATTCCCATGTGGAGCCATAAAGTGAATGCAAATCCCAGGAATAAACTGGCTGTACGCCATGTTATTTTGGACCCGTAAAACATAAAACGCGCCTGCAGACCGTTCGTTCGCTTGCAATGCCAGTAAAACGAGACGAGGGAACGGATAAAATGTCATGCATATGAATGGAGCATGGAGCAGTGGAACCCTGGACAACACAAGATTGATTGAGTGCTGTCCGCAGGGGAACACAACCGAGCCCTCTAACGCTGTATGAATCGCAAGGCAGTTAGGGAACGGTTTCTCCAAGCCCTAGTGATGAAACCTCTGTAGCGGCTAGCCCAAAAGACCAGGTTCGATTCCCGGCCATGCCAAGAAATTTAATTCTGGTTTGAGTGCTAGAACGGTGTCCATTCAGCCTACTGAGAAAAGGTGGGTTTGAATCCCACGTCAGTCATCCTGGAATTGTTTTTCCATGGTTTTGCATTTCTACATCGGGTGAATGCCGGGATGGTTCCTGAAACATTGTTCTTCCAACAATCTCCATTCATTTACTAGCCACGGAGACAGTTTACGAGCTAGCTAGTGTGTCAGCCTATCACCACAGTTTCAACCTTCGATTCACAAAATACACAGACAAGTTTAGATTGGACGGAAGGGGGGATTTGTGTTCCATGCACCTCACCATTCTTAAATTACGTCTGACAAGAATTCGTTGTACATGCTATGTCCATAATAATATAAATAATAGTCCAGTCAGTGATATTAACCCTTCATGCGCCTATTAAGCTTGATCTGGGTAAACCGTTAAAGATACCGGGCGAAGCCGGGGAGGGTTGCTAGTATTTAATAAATGATCCTAGAATATTTTAATCTTCTCAGAATATTTTAAAACATTCCCAAATTATTATTTGCTATTAGAGCTCCTACGGACAATGGGAGTTTACTAATACCATTTTTGGTGGACATTATCATTTTTTATATATATTTTACAAAATGTTTGCCTGTTAGGGTGCATTCATTAAAGTATTATTAAAATACAATTACATAGAATTTAAAAAATAATATAAATCATTAAATAAGCTACAATAATTTACGTGTAACACATCTCCACGTAACGATCTCAAGATTTTATAGCACGTGCCTTCATGTTTTGCCACCTTGTGTTTTGAGTTTTTATTATTAGTCTATCATCATCATCATTATTATTATTATTATTATTATTATTATTATTATTATTATTATTATTATTATTATTTATTTACAGCGTATTTTCCCAATATTGGAAGCGTTAAGCAATTTGACTCAATTCTTGACGTTCTTTTTATATTGCCAGTATTGTTTCATTCTGTTGGAGAATGCCAATTTTCTTTCGTCAGACCATTGAGGTCTGTAAGGTGAAGGTTTTGGTTGCTCTGGTTGGACTTCCCAGTTGTTCACTTTGTTACGGAAGGAGTCTCTGTCTGATGTGTCGGTTATGTTAGCAGTTCGCATGTATTTTTGTACTTTTTTCATCCATGGTGTTGTACTTTTGAGTGATGATATGTAATCTAGTATTCTTTTGGTTAGTCGTGTATTCGGCAGTCTACTTAAGTGCCCGAAGAATTTCAATCGTCTTTTTCGGAAGTCGACTTCGATGTTTGAGTATTTTTCAGTCGTCTTGATTGACTGTAGTCGGTACCCAGTATTTTCCGAATGATTTTTCTTTCTTCTTTCTTGATGTCTTCAATTTCATATTTCTTATTGAGTGTAAGTGTTTCGCTTGCGTAGAGACTTGCCGGTTTGATGACAGTGTTGTAATTATTATTAATATTATTGATTAAATCGTTACAAATATACACATTTAACAAAATTCAGAAAGACTTAACACATTTTATGAATTTCCTTACAATTCCTACTCATTGTTTAACCTTTAAATTTACAATATTATTAAATTATATTGTTACAATATGATAAAGACTGGTTGAGATAGGATATCGAATGCCTACAGAGCAGGAAGAGCAATCACATTTGCCACTAAAAGTTGGAACCTTGCGTGTGGCATGCATATCATTGATTACTATTTCTTAATACTGCATAATGGCTTAGTCAAATAACACGTTCTATGTATATGCTTTATGTACTAAAAATAATTAATAAGAAGGAAAATTGAATTTGTGTTTGTATAAACTTGTAGGCTCAACTAATTATATTCTCAATTTAATTTTTGTTTTCTCTGAGAATATGTTTTATATGTATCTTCAGGTTTGTATTTAAGTACAAGATGCTGACTCAATAGTCACTGCGGAACGCTGGGAGTGCGACACCTGGTTAATTACACACGCGCCACAACCTTTGATGACTACAGCAGCAACAACAATATCAACGCTAACGCTCTGCTGCACACTGACACATGCTCTAACTTGATTTGTGTTTTCACGTTACAAAAGTGTCGCCAGCCCTGATCACAATAACACCGATCGATTCCTCATAGATATTTTATGTTTATTGCTGTTTCCCACAATTGATATTGGCACTTTTCAGTCGGTGAACAAAATATACAGTAATCACAATTACTGGGACATGCGAAAACAAGTAGTTCCGTGAAGAACTAAAGCCTATTTTCATATATCCTAATTATGTTAATTGCCACTATCAACATACAAAATTTCAGTTTGATTGCTGTAATAGATTCGTAGATATTGAGAACCGACTAAATATTGCGGATGGTCGCCATGTTGGATTTTTATGTAGGGCTTAGAGTTATGTACTGTTACATGAAGATGATTGTGTACGTGTAGTATTCAAACTTCAATCGCATGATTAGGACACAAGAAGTAAAAACGAGATTTTAAAATTTCGCACAGCTGCCATCTTGTGGTTATGGAAACAATTGAAATAAATTAGATGCCAGTGGATTAACATTTGTATAAGGATTTACTGCACCAAGCTTCACTGCACTCGGATGGTTAAATTGCGAGAAACGTCCATGTGAATATCTATACTTCGCGTCGCCGCCATGTTGGATTTGTGATCGCCAGGTTATTGAAAGTCATATAGGTGAACTTATGTTCATAGTTGCTCCTCCGCAAACCCTCCAAACGGCAGCAATACGGAGAGACATCGACTCGACAAGAAATGGGTCCCTGACTCCCAACATTCAACTGGGCAGTGATCTGACTCGCAGTAGCCCTTCGATCGCCCCGTATGGTTCTGCTGAGGCGACGTGATGTCCGTTCTTTAAACACCTGTGGTCGTCCCGTGCGGCGGTTTACGTGGATGGTAACATTATCTCTGCGATATTGAAGATTCACCCTCGACATTGTTGACCTCGGAAACCCGAATTTATGTGTGCCGTGCGCCGATCAACATCCCGCGTTCAAAGTCAGTTAACTCGGGACGTGTTGCCAACTTCACCACACTCGTGTCTGTGACAGACTGCTCTGCTCCAGTTCAGCTGGCCGCAATGCTCAGGACTGATAAACGGCACATTTTCTTATGGGACTACTCTCCCCGTGAATTTTGACCTCTCAGTGTAGATCTAGAGATGGTTGGTTCCTCAGTTTAGGGGCTGCAACAACGCACTCATGTAGCCCCGTTTACTTTGGGTGCGTGTAGTATAGTATGGCCTCGGGTGCCGGATTCAAGCTTTGTTAATTGACACCCAGAGGGCAGCTTGCATGTCGAATTTCGTCGTTCCTTTGAGCGGTATGAAAGTCA
This sequence comes from Meconema thalassinum, assembly GCA_946902985.2. Lineage (NCBI taxonomy): Eukaryota > Metazoa > Arthropoda > Insecta > Orthoptera > Tettigoniidae > Meconema > Meconema thalassinum. Next base: position 404,657,684 of record OX336392.1, read on the forward strand.
AGGAGGTTAGATATATAAGCTCCTTGACACTACACCACTTTCTAGTAGAGAATGGAGGAACTTAGTGTTGGCGGAAAATCCCGAGATTAATTTTTCCATTGAACACGGCCTACTGAATTCAAATGTGTTTTTTTTTAACATGCCACGTATGACATCCATGTCGTGATATTTGTCGCCTTTCAAAAATCACTTACCATGGCCAGGGGCGAACCTGCAAGCTTGGGGTTGGTAGTCCGACACGTTAATCACTCACCCACCGTGGAGCGCATCTCTCTGATAATAATCGGTGTTAATTGTGGTGGCTGTATTAGTGTGCGTTATCTATTTGTAATTAAAGTAAGGACTGCAGCCGATAATTTCAAGTAGTTCCTACTTTTGCTACCAAATGCTACCGTTCACGACACCTAGCTAGCGGATTTGGCTACTAGATGCCATCGCAGGCAGCACCTGGCGGCAAACGTTGGAACTAATATAGCTTTATCAATAATTTAACCTACAAATTTTGGCGTCACACAAGTGTAGTTAGTGGAAGGTTCTTTTTCATGCCAAGGATACTGTATATGACATGGGACCACCGGCTTTACTTCCCCTCCAAAGGAAGGCACACTGGGGGATTTTTAACGCTCTTAAGAAATGCGACGACTTCGGCCGGGTTTGAACCCGCGAACTTGGGCATAGAAGCTCAGCTACCAATTACGCCACCGAAGCCGCCTAGATCTAGAGAAGGCGTACGATAGGGTGCCCAAGGAGAAGATGCTGAGCTTCCTGAGGGATTATGGTACCGAGGCAAGGATGCTACAGTCAATCAAAAGTATTTATGTTGATAATCATGCTGCAGTGAATGTTGATGGTAGGATGATTTCTTGGTTCATGGTTGTTACAAGAGTAAGGCAAGACTGTAATCTTTCACCACTACTGTTTATTTTATACTAGCAACCCGCCCCGGCTTCGCCCGGGATCAGTTATGGATGCATTATGTGATAAGAGCTTTTTTCTTATGTCAATGAACTACAACCTATATCCGTTTTACGTCTTGGGATGATTGGGTAAAATCACTGACTGGACTATTAATTATATTATCATGGAGATGCATGTGCAACGAATTCATGTCAGACGTAATTTAAGAATGGCGAGCTGCACGAAATACAAATCTTCCTTCCGTCCAATCTTAACTTGACTGTGTATTTTGCGGAACGAAATGAAGAAAAGCCGAGTTGCACTTCCAGGGAAACTCCAAACACAACCACTCTTCTCTGAAGTCTTAACTCAACACGACTCGACAGCTTGCTGCTGGTTGTTTCTGGGGTAATAGGCTCGCCCACTAGCTAGGCTGTAACTGGGGTGATAGGCTTGCCCCCAGCTAGCTCGTAAACTGTCGCCTCAGTAATTGAATGGAGTTTGTTGGAAGAAATGAAAACGTAAAAACACTTATAGAGGGCGATGTATTGAAGATAGAGATATGCTCTTATGGACTTTTTTATATATCAATTCATGCTGAACAAATCTTACACTCGTAGTGTAAGTTATAGATAGTTTGAACGGTTTAACCAGCGTAAGCTTAAAAAGCATACGGGCGCCAGATGTTTTTTTGACTTTGTCACTGAAATCGTAACTGCTTGGCCTTCATTGATCATAAATAAATTATTTCTACAGAAACCTTCCTCGAGATATCCTTTACAGAATGATGAAAACCCCAATGGACGAAGTAAACAGGATATAAAAGGTAGGTTGGCTCAGACAAGGAAAGCATTTCTACAGAAAAGGTAAATGTTGATATCAGGTATAGATTTAGATATTAAGAAAGTCAGTAATTGGTTAATATTGTGTTCTTCTAGCTGAAAGGTTATAATATCAATTAGTATAATTACTATTAGCGATTTAAAAGGCAAGGGCTATCCTCCATTTTTCTGTCATTGGTCTTCCTTTTTTTCGGTGATGGGAATATGACCTAGAAGTTGTCGTCAGATTGCCTTCACTTACTCAATGAAACCGTTATCGACAGGTACTGAAAGCTAGAAAGCACTGTATGAGAGTCAATAAGACTTACCCTCCCACTTGTCCAGGTGGAGTTGCGTGTGGGACGATATTGATTTCAAACTTATCGTGTTGTGTCCTCTTAGCTGCCAAAGTGACAGCTGTGTGGCAGACAAGCATACATGAGGAGTGTCTTAGAATCCATAATACTCAGGAGACACAGGGTGCAACAACATTTGACAACGACTGCATTGATGAGGCTTTCAGCTATTATCTGCGCCAGGAGAAGTCCGCTGGGTGTCATCCTGCGTACTGCATACCGTGCATTCAAAAAACATCAAGTCGGTAACTGCCAGATTCAATCATTCATGCCTTCTTGTAGGTAAGGAAGCTCTGCTGAGAGAAGCAAAGATGATCCGGTCATCTCCCTCATTATCAGTTCACCAGGAATTTTGTTACCCATCGCCACAACGACTTCGATCTAGGAGACCAGCAAGGGTATTGGCCGGCCGACTCTTGTGGGGCAATTTTATCCTAAACCGGAGCTGGCAGGAAGAGTGGTCAAATTCAACATCTGGTACTAATGATCATGACATAAATCCAACTCGAAAAATGAATGGATGTGACCTCCCAAGAAAACTATGGTGTCGCCTCAACAGACTGAGAACTGGGCATGGGCGCTGTAATTTCTTGCGCCATAAGATGGATTCACCAATGTTTGAATGCAGTGAAGAGGAGCTGACCATGGACCATGTCATCCTGCGCTGCCCTCTTCATGCCTACTCCGGAAAAAAAATACTCCGGAAGCCCCAGCGACCTGTTTCATCTATCAGAAAGTGCTGCTGTGTGGTTGAAGAACTTGGACCTGGACTTATGAATTCCTTGTTGTACTCACCATACGATTAAATAAATAAATAAAATAAATTACAAAGCTACATATTGAAATGAATACCATGCAGTGACTTCCGGAAAATTTCAACATATCTTCGCGTTTCACATCCCCCAGACCCCAAACCCATCGTCAGTTCAAAAGTTTTTGTTTTCTTTCGTGTGGCCTCCTGAGAGGCCGAGTGCAAGTGTTTCTTGCCGACGCCCGTGGGCAACCTACGCGCCGGGATGAGAGATGGAATGGATGAAGATGAACGAAATTGGGCGAGGATATGGAAGAAAACAGCCGTGGCCTGTCAGAAAGTACTGTCCCAGCATTTGACTGGTGTTGAATATGGGGAAACCACGGAAAACGATTTCAAGGACGGCAGGCGGTGGGGCTCGAACCCACGTATCTACCGAGTCAGCGGAGATCTTGACATAACGCTGCGCTTTAGCGAGCGTAGTCACCGCTGTCGGTAGTTCAAAAGATTATATATTATCACTTTCTTGTGGACACGATAACTACAGTGAAACCTCTATTAAGAGACCAGTGACGGTTCCATGGAGAACTGATCTGTCAGAGGGGTGGTCTCTTAATAGGGTATGCATTAATAATATGTTTATACTGCATTATTAATGAAGCACAGTTGGAACACATACTTGATTACAATTTATCTGCATTGGTTCACATTTAGTACAAATTAATTACAATTAGTTGTTTTATGTGCTCTGTCACTTAAAAAGTCACGAATTGATCTCTGTTTCAGATTAGCGCATCTTTTTTTAACAATTTCACTTTCTAGAATATCTCTTGAGTGAGTACGAAAGTCCATTAATTTGTTCTGGGTTCGAAAAATCTGCTAAGAGAGCCGTTTTTTTTCTATTTTGTATACGTTACATAATACTTTTTCTAATGACATTGTATGCTGATGCAGTTCTATGCCAACAGAGCCATTGTTTACATCATCACCCTCATCACTATTTCCAATGGGAAGGCAATCGAGAAGTGGTCTTTTGAAAGAGGTCAGACTGAGAAAATGCCTGGTATTTGTTCGGGGAGAGGGGTGGTCCTTAAATAGAGGTAACAAATACATTGACCTTATGAGGTTTTAAAACGGTTCCAAGAAAAATCGGTCTTTAAGAGGGGTGGTCTTTTAGAGAAGTTTCACTGTACCAACATTTTGCACCAATCATTTTCAAATTTATAAGGCCATGGCTGCTTCCTACCCAAATCCTACACTCATTAAAAATCCACGCATTAATACAGACATCACAGTGATACAGGTTATCAAACAAATTCTACACACAGCCAAGTATACGTGGCTACATGAGCACGATGTTGCAAAGCTCGTAAAACAATCAACAAATCATTTGAAGTGTGTGGGGAGACCCAACGCCTCCGTGAGACACGTCCGGGTTCAACAGCGATCATCTTCAAGTCTAATGCGGAGAGTTGTTTTACGTAAGATCATTTCCAAGTTTATTTCAGTGGCGTAAGTAGCGCCAGCCACGTAGAGCTCCCTCATGCCACATACATGATAACACCGATACCAAGGGTATCACTCTCACGTGTTCAACTATATGGTTCGTTGGAGACGAAGGTCATTAGCCTTTGCAATTATCATATTATACATAATCCTCCGTTTGTCAACTCATGAATTATATATTTAGAACAAGTAGTTCCGTGCATAACTACATACAGTCGAAACTCGATATCTCGAATCTTTGAGGCATGTCAAAATAATTAGATTTATCGAAAATTCGAGTTATGGGGATAAGTAGGTAAAATGATAAAAATGTGTGATTTCTTGGTCCCAAAATACTGTATGTAGGCTTACAACATATTCATTCATTTGAAATTAGGGGAGTGTCCCCCGGTGGCAAATTGGGTATAAGCTACATAAAAAATAAGCAATTATACAATTCAATATCTATTAAACTGGAGTATTTACACAAATCATCAGACTTTTCTTAAAAACACATATGTTTGGGAAAAGGCTCTAAGACTGCGGCAGGTAGAGAGTTCGAGTTATCAATGGCTCGGTTTACGAAATAATATTTACCATAATTTGTACGCTGTGGTCGGCCCTTAACTTTGAAAGAATGGTCACTCCTACTCATGTAAGTGGGATTTCCCATACGTTTGCTAAGCTCACCCCATGCTGGTTGATTTGTATACGTGTTGTACATCGCCTCTTTGTATCAATTAGGATAATATTAAGTTAGTACATAATTAATAACCTTTATTAATATTTTGATAATTGTTTATAACATATAATACAATGTAAATTACTTGTAGGTTTGTAACTTATGATTAAATTTATGTTGCGATTTATTAATCTTACCGAGAAGGATTTTTTTATTTTTGTCTAGATTTCATTTTCGTAGTCTCAAGTGTTTCCCACCCAAGTTTCTTCAACTTATGGGTCACACTACTCCTGGGATTAAAGTCACTGAGCACAAATATAGCGACCTTTCTTAGTACCAAATCCAACTCATTGATGAACCCTACTTGATATGGATCCCAAACCGCAGTGACGTATTCCAGAATAGGTCTTACAAGTGAAAAATATCCTGATTCTTTAGCAGAGGTACTAAGTTTACTACCTTTTAATACCCTCATTACAAAGTGCAGAGATTTGTAAGCTTTTGAAACTACAGTGTGTAGTGTAGTTGGCTAAATTTATATAATTAAATACATCTAATTGAAATACCAATGAGTATTTAATAAATGTATTACTCCTTAGTCGATAAATTAATATAGGCCCACATTAATTAGAGGAATGTAGTTAGTTATTGTTGTTTTAAGGGGCGGAACTACGCTGTTATCTGCCCCTCATAACACTGGTTAAAGTATAAAAATATGGAATGGAATTTAAAATTAATCAAACAAAAAAATAAAGAAATGAAAGGTAAGTAGGCTACCCGTTTCGGCCATATTAAGACCTTCTTCAGCGATGTTGTTAAAAAGAAAAGAAACTAATGTAATTAAGAGCGAAGCTATGAAAAAAAAGTTGAAAACAGATCTGTGACAAATGTGTGCTTTAATTTGAAGATGATATAAAAATCCACATAGAAAGCACACTTCACACCCTGTTGACCATCTTTAAAATATTTTTAAAGAAACATTTCTTGACTAATTTATGGGAACATACAAATACCACCTATTTAGATATACTGTACGTCATTATCGCAAATGTATTTGTATATTGTGTAGGGGCAAACATATCTTCTATTGGGAGCTCACTTGAATGCTAGGTGAGGAATGGAAGCCGCCGAGAAAATAAAAAGAACGCAGCGTTTCTTAGTCTGACTAAGGCTTAGCGAAATCTGCCTTTCCAAAAACAGTAATAGTAATAATTGCCACAATTTCTAAGTTTTTTTGCGTGCTTTATTAGAGTGATTTTGTCTTGTATTATAAGTTTCTATCTGATGATGCTCGCTTAACGAGCGAAACGTGCCATCCTATAGTTTTCTACTTCTTCTGTAGTCTACAAGAAATATATATTTCTTAGTCACATGTTATTTTAGCCTATTTCCATTTTTAAAAAATAGGCTTATGAGATCACCTTTTGTCCATGTGTGTGTGCGTATGGGTGTGTGTGTGTTTCCCCCTAATAAAATCTAAACGGCCGAAGCGATGTCAATGAAACTCGGTTACTGCATGCTATTATCAAGTCCGAGCACGACCGTGTGCTTCAGATTTCAATACGTTTCGCCGATCCAGCATGGTGGCCGCGCGAAATATTTAACTGGCATTATATATAGGCTATTCGCAACTGTAACAGATAACACCCTGAAATTTTGTACGGTGATATCGGACACTACTATAAGTTCATCTATGTGACTTTCATAAACCTGTTATGTACAAAACGAACATGGTGGCCAAGCGAAGTTGAAACATTTAAATAGACTGTTTTCGCGAATTAACCATCAAAGCGAAGTGAAACATCGTACACCTAATGTTTTTACACATTGTAATGCACTGAAATCTAATTTAGTTCAATTGTTTACTTAACCTCAAGATGACGCCTGTGTTAAATTTTAAAATTAAGTTTTTAATTCTCGTGGCATAATCATGTGATTGAAGTGAAATCATCAAATGTGCACAACGCTATGGTTTACAAATATGAAAATGCAACATGGTGACCATCCGAAATATTTAGACGGCTCTCAATATCTACGAATCTATTACAGCAAACAAACTGAAATTTGTATTTTGATAGAGGATATTATCATAAGTTCACCTATGGGCTCTTCAATAACCTGGTGAGCACAAAACCAACATGTCGGTATATCTTTATACAAGCCTTAATATACTGACGTCTATTTTAATGACATTTTATGAGAACTTAAAAATGGCGGCTGTGCAATCTTTTATAATCTCGTTTTTAGCCTACTTTCGATTTTTGCAAAAAATGAAAGTAGACTTATGAGATCAACACAGGGCGAAAAAAGTGTGTCTGTCTGTGTGTGTGTGTATGTGTGTGTGTGAGTCTGTGTGTGTATGTGTGTGTGTGAGTCTGTGTGTGTATGTGTGTGTGTGAGTCTGTGTGTGTGTGTGTGTGTGTGTGTGTGTGTGTCTGTGTGTGTGTGAGTGTGTGCACTCTGAATGTCTGTCCCCCCTATCAATTCGAACACGGTGAAACCGAATTGAACGAAATTTGGTACGGAGGTAGAACACGCAAAGGGCACCTCAGTGTCATGTTTTATATCGCCGCCATCTTTACTAAAACTGAATGGCGGCCACTCAAACGTTCAAAACGTAAAATCAAATAACGACTAACCAAATCATCCGATCTCTACCAAATTTGGTAACAACATACCTTCGTATAGGATGCGTCTTGTGACCAAACTACAAGGTCGTCCGCCATACCATTTCAGGATGGCGGCCGTGCGAATTATGCAAACTTTATAATCCATATCATGGGACCCACCAGTTCCGATTATCGAGCCGAGAATCGTTTTAACTGTTCTAAAGGAAGAGGCACGTTCGAAATTAAAAGTTTATTTTGTAATACTATAGTGCAGACGTGATTATAAAAAGCTGAGCCGATTCAGTAATAAGACAAGATGGCAGCGGATATCTTGTGCCTGACTTATATTTCACTAATTTGAGTATTGCATGCAATATAGCGTACTGATACAAAATAAATAAACTTTGTATGAAATGCTTTATATATAAATAATATACTCCAGTGATGAAATCGTTTAGTATAAATCATTATTTGCTAACAAGTTCTATGTAAGTCATTTTATATAGTTCGATATTCGTTGACACAATTAGCTCAGTGATAGAGCGTTAGCCTATCGGTCAAATGCCTATGGTTCAAACCCGGTCAGAGCTAGGTTTTTTGCTTGAAATGTTATATGTTTATTGTTTTGTAATGACTCAGACGTTTTAAAATTAAGCGTTATATTGTGCATATTATGGTGTAAAATATATATTTAATTAAAACATAATTCGCCAGCAGATTTACTCGAGACATCTAGCTGCCAAAAAGGTAACTGCACGCCGACCTACCTATTAACCTCCAGATTTTATTGAAAAGTTTCTTCTTCTGGCCGCTAGAATGGACTCGTTCTGTTAGGATTATATTGTTCGATATTTCACCACTAGATGTCACGACTAGTCTACGTAGGGCTCCATTGATTACTATACCATTGGCATTCTATGCGCATCGGATTTGAAGAATGACAAGATGATACTACGATACATTTTTACTTTTTATTTTCAAGGGTTTGTAACAGCCTATTTTGCGTTACTTGAAAATGTTATTTGAAGTAAAGAACGAAACGATTTCACATAGTAACTGAATTCAAACCGTTGGTGTTAGTTCAGGTTATTAATTACTACTTTTATTTCAGGCAAATAGCAATCGAAAATATCCACATAGTTTGTATACACACGTCTCTGTAGGGTCATGGAAAGATTTGTTAATTCAATTAGGGTTGTGAAAGCCATGCACAACCAGACGTGTAAAGACATGCCTCAACTCAAAGTTGGATGTTGCCCACGGCAGGTCGTATATGTAATAATAATAATAATAATAATAATAATAATAATAATAATAATAATAATAATGTTATTGGTTTTACATCCCTTTTAACTACTGCTGCTTTTAGAGACACCGGGGTGCCGGAATTTTGGCCCGAAGGGGATCTTTAACGTGCCAGTAAATGTACTGACACGGCTCCCTCGCATTTGTGCACCCTCAAATGCCAGCTGACTGCGCCAGGATACGAACCTGCAACCTAGGGCCCAGCAAGCGAGAACGTTACCGCTGAGCCACGCAGCCAGTCCGGTCGATTATGTCTCCAGATCAATAACATTCTTGATATACTTCTTATCTTTCTTTCTTCAATGATGGTAGCAGTTTTTATCTAGGTTGTGGCGTTTGGTAGAGGTAAATCGTTTCTAAGGTCTTCAACAAAGAATAGTTCTATTATACTCTTTGATAATAACAACGAGTTATAACTATACTCATACATTTAGGAGAAAGTAGGCTATATGTTCTTTACTGAACATCTTGTTATTTCTCGTATCCTAAGTAAGACCAGTAGGATATATGAAAATAGGCTATTTAGCTCTTCACGGAACAACTTGTTTTTCAGGTTATTTAATTATTCTGTAGGCCTAATTGGGATTGGTTGGTTGGTTGGTTCTTAAGTTTAGGGGCTGCGACAACGCGGTCATGTAGCCCCGTGTACTTTGGGTGTGTGTGGAATCTGTCTGATAACCGGTGTTAATTGTGATGACTGTATTAGTGTGTGTTATCTGTTTTTTAATTTAAGTACTGCAACTTACAATTTTTCAAATAGTACCTACTTTTGCCGCCTAGCGCCACCGTCAAGGACTACTAGGCCAAGTTCAGAACTTAGCTACTAGACGCCACCGCAGTCGGCTCTTGGCAACGAACGTAGAAACGTAAGAGCGTTGTTTACATTCTTAACCTATCCAATTTAGCTTCACACAGGTGCAATTAGTGGAAGGTTCTTTAACATGCCATAAATCTATGACATGGGACCGAAGGCTTTCCTTCCCCTCCGAAGGAAGGCATACTGAGGGATTTTTAACGCTCTTAAAAATCCGACGGTTTCGGCCGGGTTTGAACCCACTATCTTGGGCATAGAAGCTCAGCATGCTACCGACTACGCCACCGAAGCCGCCCTGTAATTGGGATTATATTGTGTTGACTGGAAAGTTGCAATATCAATTCTCTTCTTCCTCTCCTTCTTCTTCTTCTTCTTCTTCTTCTTCTTCGTCGTCGTCGTCGTAGTAGTTCCATTTCAAACGTCGTGACCCTTCACGCGATTCTGTTAACCATACCCCGCCATACACCGCGCTCTTCTGCTGTGTGCATTAATCCCTCAAGTGGCAGATTAGTCAGACTCTTTATCTGGTCAAGGTACCGGTTCGAGGCACGTCTCCTCAGCCGTTTACCGTCAACTTTACCCTGGATGATACACTTCTTAATGCCGTCTCGCCGGATGACATGGCCGAAAAATTTCAACATTTGTCTTTGGATGTTTGGGAGTCAGCGTGCTTTAGGAGCAATCCTTAGCTCCTTCCGGATAGATTCATTTGTTCTTCTTGCTACCCTCAATATTCGTAGCATTCTTCGATAACACGTCATTTCGGAGGCTTCGATTCTCCATAAGGAAACACTAAAATATGGCTTCAAAGCTATCTGCACTTCCTTATTGAGCATGTAGTAGCCACAGTTGGTTATCTCCCCATCACAATTCTGTCTGTCTCCGCGGACTGCTCATCCCCTCGGCTCTGAAGCACCATCAATAGGATAATTAACACTGCCGCCCCCAGCGGGCTAATTGCGAACTGATAGTAGCAGTAGTTCAGTTCCCAGCGATCATCCATCAGCTCGGTCGGTAAATTAGGTCAATGACATTCTTCCACATATTATAGGGTGTATACGAAATGCTTTTAACTAAAGGCAGAAATCCTATCCATGAAGGTCATACTGTATTCTTCCCACTGAGCTCATACGATTATAATAATGTGATAGTGACAGAAGCACATGAGTTCAGTGATGTAGACGGGATAGGTCACATGTTAAAAGAGAAGAATATGCTCGGTGTCACAAAAATATACAGGATACAATCCTCACACTTAGACGAAGAAATTATGTTATATGAACATGGGTCCTGAAACGCTTCGTTTCCATTTAACACCTCATTGTCTCCAATTCATTAATCATGGGAACACACAAGAACGGAACGTACCAGCTTACCACATGCAGCTCCTTCTCAGAGGAGATGTTCAATATGCCCTCCATGCGTATTGATGCATGCATCAACCCGCCTTCGTAGTGAATCTCGGATGCGCTGATGTATCCCTGGAGTATTACGTATGGCTTCACAGTTTTCCATAATACGGGCAAGCAGACTCTGATCATCTTGTACAGGGGTTCGATGCACAAGAGCTTTCAAATGTTCCCACAAATAAAAATCCAGTGGGTTTAGGTTCGGAGAGCGTAGAGGCCAGGCAATTGGTCCACCTCTACCTACCAATCTGCAACCAACGTAACCAACAGTGCATGTTCCCCATGATTCGAACTTGCTGTTCTTAGGGAGATCAATATTCCCCCAGAACCAAATAATTTAAAAAAAAACGTAATTTGATGAGAATTTTATTTTCTAAGATCTATTTTTCGGATTGATGGCTAACGACTGGATTATGTATGTTTATACCTAGGTAATTACAAATTTGAAAAAAAGTATCTTTACTTGTGTTAAATGTTTAGTGTTAGTCCTACCAAAACTGATCATTTCCAAGCTTTCCCACAATGAGGTGCAAATAATACGTACCAAATGCTATCGAGATCAAACATGAAAACGTGTAGGTTTGCTTTCATTGGTTGTCTTATTTTGCCCCCGCACAAAGCAAACAAAAACGCATGACCAGAGCGGAAAGCAAAAAGCAAAACCAGGGAACAAACACAAACCCAAAATAAAACACAAATCATAAAGCAACATTTTAAAACAAAAGCAAAAGTAAAAAACAATCACATTTACAAAACATGTAGCAAAAAGCAAAAGCAGAAAACCAACACATGACCAAAATAGAAAGCAAAAGTAGAAAACAATCACATTTACAAAACAGATAGCAAAAAGCAAAAGCAGAAAACAAACACATGACCAAAACAGATAGCAAAAAGCAAAAGCAGAAAACCAACACATGACCAAAACAGATAGCAAAAAGCAAAAGCAGAAAACAAACACATGACCAAAATAGAAAGCAAAAGTAGAAAACAAACACATGATCAAAACAGATAGCAAAAAGCAAAAGCAGAAAACCAACACATGACCAAAATAGAATGCAAAAGTAGAAAACAATCACATGACCAAAACAAGTGCCAAAAAGCAAAAGCAGAAAACCAACACATAACCAAAATAGAAAGCAAAAGTAGAAAACAATCACATGACCAAAATAGAAAGCAGAAAGCAAAAGTAAAAAACAAATACATGACCAAAAACAGATAGCAAAAAGCAAAAGCAGAAAGCAAACACAAATAAAAAAATCAAAAGCAAAGGTAAAATAACAAACACAAAACCGAAAACAAAAAACACAAACAAAAATCAAAATTCAAAAGAAAAATCAGAAAGCACAAAAACAAAAAAAAACAAAAAGCAAAATTCAAACGCAAAAACAGAGAAACAGAAAAACAAAAAATACAAATCATAAAGCAACATTTAAAAACAAAATCAAAAGCAGAAAATAAACACAAAGCAATAAAAATGTAGAAAACAACACACACAAAACCAAAAGCGCAATTAGTTCAGATTTGACTCCACTTATCCCCCTCCATAAGCAAATCCTTGTTACTCCACCGACTGCACCGCATATTAAAGTTGAAAACATTTTTGAATGAAACTAAGAGCACTCGGACTAGAGGGGTCCAGTTTAGCAAACACATAAAGTTAAGCTATTTTGACAACTAAATGGTGTCAAAAGATGAAAAGCTATAATACCCAGAAAAGTGTCAAAATGTGTGTTTTAAAATGTTCTATCATTTTATTTCAAAATAAAACAAGATGTTCAGTAAAGAACACATAGCCTACTTTCTCCTAAATGTATGAGTATAGTTATAACTCGTTGTTTTTATCAAAGAGTATAATAGAATCATTTCTTGGTTGAAGACCTTAAAAACTATTTACCTCTACCAAACACCATAACCTCGAAAACAACTGCTACCATCATTGAAGAAAGAAAGAAAGAAAGAAAGAAAGAAAGAAAGAAAGAAAGATAAGAAATATCTCAAGAATGTTATGGATCTGGAGACATAATCGACCGTACTGGCTGCGTGGCTCAGCGGTAACGTTCTCGCTTGCTGGGCCCTATGTTGCAGGTTCGAATCCTCGCGCAGTCAGCTGGCATTTGAGGGTGCACAAATGTGAGGGAGCCGTGTTAGTAGATTTACTGGCACGTTAAAGATCCAGTTCGGGGCAAAATTCTGGCACCCTGGCTTCTCTAAATGCAACAGTAGTTAATAGGGACGTAAAACCAATAACATTATTATTATTATTATTATTTTATTTATTTAATCGATTGATCCCCTTTAGGAGAGCGATTGAACTTGAATACATGATTTCATCTTCTGGCGTTTTCCCGCTTCTGTTCCCAAAACCTCTTCATCCTCTCAGAATGCTCCTTCTTCCGCTCAACTGTCCACTTTCTTCCAGGCTGTCGTGATGGTCTATGATCAAACTTAACATTTTTGATTTTATTCCTGCACTCGGTGCGGTCCTCAACATTTTCAATGTTGACCTGTTGTAGGTCCCTCTGAATCTCTGTCAGCCACTCCGTGCCACACTTACTCCGTGTCATAACGTTGAGCAATTTCTTCGGCGTTCTGAAATTTTCTAACCTGTAAATGTGTGTATAAAACTGTACTCGGCGTTTTCTGATTACTTCCGTTATCGTGTGGATCTTTTGGTAGAGTTCGCTTTGAGGTCTCTTCATCCAAATACCGTTATTATTAACTGCCCCGTAAATCTTTCTGAGAATTTTCCTTTCCTGTTTTTCTATATCCTTAATTTTGGAATGACCGTCGATCACCATTGTTTCGGCTGCGTAAGTTGCTTCCGGAAGAATCACCGTTGTATAGTGCCTTAATTTTGCGTCCAGCGAGATGCACTTCTTGTTGTAGTGAGCCCACGTTAGCTTGTAGGCCTTCTGTAGTTTGGTGATTCTTTGTTCATTGGCGATTCGGTTTAGTCCCGAGGACTGTATGATTTCACCAAGGTATTTAAAATGGGGGACTTGTGTTATTTTACCATATTGAGTGATTAAAGAAGAGTTATTTTCTGGCCGTCTTTCCATATAGTGGGTTTTTTCATAAGAAATTTGTAGTCCGGTTCTTTGAGCAATTTCATGTAATTTTTCCACTGCGTGTATAGCTTCATGTCTGGTGTTAGTGATAATGGCAATATCGTCCGCAAAAGCGAGGCACTTGACTGTAAGACGGTTCTCTTTTTTGATTCCAATTTGAATGCCTTTTTCATGAGGCTCCCATTCCCTAATGATCTTTTCTAGAACAATATTAAAAAGCATTGGGGATAATCCGTCCCTCTGTCGAACTCCAGTTTTGATGAGAAAGGGCTCCGATATTTCACCCATGAATTTCACTTTGGACATAGTTCCTGTAAGCGTCTGTTCAATGATTTTTCGGGTCTTTCTGTCTATCCCGAATTCTTTCATGAACATAGAAAGGGTTTCGCGGTCTACAGAGTCATACGCTTTTCTGAAGTCGACGAATGTTATTACTGTATTTCTGCATTTTCTCATTTGTAATAATGTTTTTAAGCTCCACACCTGTTCAGCACATGATCGCCCTTTTCTGAATCCGGCTTGGTATTCACCAATTAGCGGATCCACCTGGGGTTATAGCCTGTTTAAAAGTGCCTTGGAGAGGATTTTATAAGCAATAGGGAGCAGGGAGTTTCCCCTGTAATTACTCATGTCTGTTTTATCACCCCTTTTGTGTAACGGATGAATTAGAGCACATTTCCAGTCTGCTGGTATTCGCTCCATCATCCATATGTCTGAAATAAGGTGATGAAGTTTCTGCGTAAGTGTAGGATCGTTCAGTTTCCAGAATTCAGCAATGATCCCATCTTCTCCTGGTGCTTTGTTATTTTTGAGCTTTTGGATGATCTCCTGAATTTCTTCTAGGTCAGGGGGTTGTGAGTTCGGGTGTGTGGAAACCGGAGGAGTGAAGGCAAGTTTTTCTTGGGGTGGTTCGCAGTTAAGAAGGGAGTTAGAGTATTGGGCTAATATTTTACAGTTTTCTTTCGCGTTAGTTTCCAACGTGCCATCAGGCTTTTTGAAGCACATGCTGGGCGCCTGATATCCCTTTAAGTTTTCTCTAAACGTCTTGTAGACGTTTCTAGTATTATGTTGGGTGAAATCCTGCTGGATTTCATGGAGTCTGTTGTTGTCATATCCTCGTTTTTCTTTCCTAATTGTTTTGGAGGCATATTTTTGGGTTTTAAGAAAGTTCTCCCAGTTTTCCTCAGTTTTGTGACTGTTAAACTTTTTCCACGCAGTAATTCGGTTGTCAACTGCCTGATCGCAAATTGCATTCCACCAACGATGTTTTCTTGTGCGAGGAGGTTGTCCTAGTTTCATGACTTCCTGAATTTTCTTCGTTATTTTCTGCCAGTCTGTTGATGTCTCCTGATTAATTTGCATTATGATTTCTTCTTTGTGGAGTTTCAAGTACTCTGGATCTGGTTTGATATTTTTGGGTGGGCCTTTTTGCTTTCTATTGGGTTGGAATTTCGTCTTAATTTGGAGAAGATGATGGTCTGATTCAAAGGCGCCTTTGCGAGCTCGGACGTTTAAAATTTCTTTTGTGTTTTTCTTGGAAATTGCGATATGGTCAATTTGGTATTCACCCTGTCTAATATTGGGTGATCTCCATGTGGTTAACTTGTGAGGAGGTTTTTGAAATTGTGTGCTCATGATCTTAAGTTCAAAGTTTCTGCAGATGCCAATTAGTCTTTCACCATTCCCGTTGGTACGTTCGTGCTTAGTATGGGGGCCTGTGGTATCACTACATTTTCTTTCCTTACCTAACTGGGCATTAAAATCGCCCAATAAGATCTTCACATGGTGCCTTGGTATTTTGTTGGTTGTTTCTTCGAGAGTTTCCCAGAAATTGTCCATAGTTTCAGGATCGGATTTGTTGAGTTGATTTATGGGAGCGTGGACGTTGATCAGTGTGTAAGCTTTATAGGCTGACTTTACTGAGAGCAGAGATACTCTTTCGTTGGGAGAAGAGAAATCGATGACTGAGTCGAGTACGGAATTGTGTATGGCAAAACCGGTTCCCAGGAGTGGTAGTTTGCCTCTAACTTTTATGGCAGGTTTGCCTTTATAGATTCTGAAATTCTCCGTATTAAAGTGTTCTTCATCCGTGAATCGTGTCTCTTGAAGTGCGGTGATTTTGAGGTCAAATTGTTCGAGGGCGTTAGTGAGTTGTTTTAATTTGCCTGTTTTAGTGAGAGTGTTCACATTAATTGAGCCAATAAAATTCTTGCGTCGAGTTTTGAAAGTGTGAAGAGTTCTTGTGAAGCTCCGATTCTTCTCCGCATGGTGTACCTGATCCCCCAGAATCCGATGATCAGGTGAGTCCAGTCTATCGACTGGTGCCTGGGGTAGTGATTCTGTGATCGTCTTTTCCATCATGCGCTCAAGTTGAGTTTTGTTTTTTGTGGTGATCTCAGTTGAGACCACAGGTATACGACTCGATTTTTGAGTTCGAGAAGATTTTAGTGCAGCCGCCTCAATTAGAGAAACAGACGCTGACCACTTTGCCGCTTGTTTCAAGTCAGACGCAATGTGGATTTCGCAGAATGGTATGCCTCTTCCGCCAGTTCCGCCGTACCGAGATCCATTCTCTCCGCCTTCACTGCCGTTGAGGTCTTCGCTGTAATCCTAGCAAGGAGCCCTCACAGGGTGCTATCACTCTGGCCAAGTGAACCCTGGTTTTTTAACGAGGTTGTTACTCCTCCCCCTCCTCCTTCCTCGTCACTTACGTGACAAGGCCCCGGGCTTGGGACCGGCATAGCGGAGTTATTATTATTATTATTATTATTATTATTATTATTATCATTATTACATAATCAGCCTGATGCGGGCAACATCCAACTTTATGATGATGATGATGATGATAATTGTTGTTTTAAGGGGCCTAACATCCAGGTTATCGGCCCAACTTCCAACTTTGAGTTGAGGCATGTCTTTACAGGTCTGGCTGTGCATGGCTTTCACAACCCTAATTGAATTAACAAATCTTTCCATGAACCTGCAGAGACGTGTGTATACCAACTATGTGGATATTTTCGATTGCTATTTGGCTGCAATAAAAGTATTAATTAATATCCTGAACTAGCACCAACGGCTACAGTTCAGATACTATGTGAAATCGATTTGTTCTTTACTTCAATTAACATTTTCAAATAACGCACAATAGGCTGTTACAAACCCATTAAAATAAAAAAAGTAAAAATGTATCGTAGTATCATCTTGGTCGCCTCCGTAGCGTAGCGGTCAGCATGGTTAACTGTGGCCTCGGAGGTCCTGGGTTCGATTCCCGGCTCTGCCATGAAATTTGAAAAGTGGTACGAGGACTGGAACGGGGTCTACTCAGCCTCGAGTGGCCCAAATGAGTAGAGGGGGTTTGATTCCCCCTCAGCCATCCTCGAAGTGGTTTTCCGTGGTTTCCCACTTCGTCTTCGAGCAAATGCCGGGGTGGTACCTTCTTCAAGGCCACGGCCACCTCCTTCCCTCTTCCTTGCCTATCCATCCTAACCATCCCTTACCTTCCCTCATGAGGCCCCTGTTCGCTTTGCAGGTGAAGCCGCCTGGGCGAGGTGCCAATTCCACCTCACCAGTTGTATCCCTTCCAATTCGATGTTCCCAGCTCTAGGACACTGCCCGTAGATGCGGTAGTGGTGAGTTCCCTCGCTGAGTCCGTGGGTTCCACCAACCTGGAGGGTAAACGACTAAAAAAAAAAAGTATCATCTTGTCATTCTTCAAATTCGATGTGCATAGAATGCCGATGGTATACTAATAAATGGAGTCCCATGTAGACCAGTCGTGACATCAAATGGAGAAGTATCGAACAAGATAATCCTAACAGGGGGAGTGCATTCTAGCGGCCATAAACATAAACTTTTCAATAAAATCTGTAAGTTAATATGTTGTCCGGCGTGCAGTTCGCCATGATAATTCACTTTTTTGTTCCTAGATGTCTCGTGCAAATCTGCTGGCGTATTTTGTTTTAATTATATATTTTCCATCGTACTATGCACAATATAACGATTAATTTTAAAACGTCTGAATCATTACAATACAATAAATATAAAGAAATTCAATCAAAAAACCTAACTCTGATAGGGTTTGAACCATAGCCATAAGATTGATGGGCTAACGCTTTACCACGGAGCCAAACGTGCGAACGGACATTAACCGATATCAAATGAGTTACATAGAACGTGTTAGCAATTAATGATTTACACTAAACGATTTCATCAGTGGAGTATATTATTTATATATGAAGCATTTCATACAAAGTTTATTTATTTTGTATCAGTACGCTATATTGCATGCAATACTCAAATTAGTGAAATATAAGTCAGGCACAAGATATCCGCTGCCATCTTGCCTTGTACTGAGACGGCTCAGTTTTTTTAAAATAACTTCTGCACTATAGTATTACAAAATAAACTTTTAATTTCGAACGTGCCTCTTCCTTTAGAACAGTTAAAACGATTCTCGGCTCGATAATCGGAACTGGTGGGTCCCATGATATGGATTATAATGTTTGCATAATTCGCACGGCCGCCATCCTGAAATGTTACGGCGAATGACCTTGTAGTTTGGTCACAAGACGCGTCCTATATGAAGGTATGTTGTTACCAAATTTGGTAGAGATCGGATGATTTGGTTAGTCGTTATTTGATTTTACGTTTTGAACGTTTGAGTGGCCGCCATTCAGTTTTGGTAAAGATGGCGGCGATATAAAATATGACACTGAGGTGCCCTTTGCTTGTTCTACCTATGTACCAAATTTCGTTCAATTCGGTTTCACCGTGTTTGAATTGATAGGGAGGGGGGGGGGGCAGACATTCAGAGTACACACACACACATAGACTCACACACACAGACACACAATTTTTCGCCCTGTGTAGATCTCATAAGTCTACTTTTATTTTTAGCAAAAATCGAAAGTAGGCTAAAATGTGAAAATTACTTCCGGCTTAAATGATATTTTGAATTAATATGCTAAAAACGCTTCTTTTTAAAATGGAACTTGTTGTACAGATTAAAATTAAATTAAAGGTTGATTGTTTTAATCTAATCTTTGATTATCTTCAATATTTGGGAAGTAAAGAGCAAAGCAAAGCCAACTCCGTACAGGCCATGGAGGACCTGGGAGTAGTGGAAGGTAGAGGCTTTCACCCTTTGTAACAACAGCACTCGATGGGATGGAGTTGTCTACTCCACGCCCGGCCGTCTTTCCTGCCAGAAATTCTGGTGTGGCTGAGTGATGATGATTAGGATAATTGTTGTTTTAAGGGGCCTAACATCTAAGTTATCGGCCCCTAATGGTTTGGGTGATAGTGAACATGAAAATGAAATGTAAACTATAACTAAACCAACTTACTAACTTATATACTGGATGAAGAAATGGAAAACAAAAGGAGAATAAGGCAAAAAATATGACAGGAGGAAAAGAAATGCCCTCAACCCTCGAAGAATGTGGATTGAGGGACTTGGAAGGAAGGAGAGCCATGAAAGGCAGATAGGAAAGTGAAAGAGGAGAGGGTCCGCCCTAGAGGTAATGGAAAAAGGGGGAAAACCAGACCCAACACAGGAATCCCTCGGGGTCGCCAACTCCCGAACTCACCAGCCGTGAGCCCCTGAGGGTGTAGGAATATCCAGGGTGCACCAGAAGTGGTGCGGCTACATACACCTGCCTCCTTGAGGGCCTTCAGCAGAAGGCAGGAGATAACATGAAAAGAAAGAGAAGGCTGACCCCTCGCAGAAGGAGGGTATCAGAATAGCTGAGACAAAGGCCAATTAAGGCGGGAAAGGAAGCGACTCCCTAGGCCTCAGATACCCTAATACCGTCGGGGTCGGAAGATAACAAGAGTTGACCAAGAGAGGTCGACAGGAAAGAAGACGGAGAGGAACCCGGCACAAGTAACTGGAAGCAATGCCGGACTCAGCTGAGGCCCCGTGGTCGCTAACCCACGTTCCAATAGATGTGAGCCCCTGAGGGGATGGCTGAGTGAACGCCAGGGCTATTTGCGTTTCCGAAAGTGGTAGTTTTGTTTCTCGGGTTTTTGATATGGCATAAGGGTGGTGCTCACAATCTCACTAAGGTATAGAGAACTCCTGCCCTAATTAATACTTATATTTGCTTAGCGTCGAGCTACGGCGACAGAAATAAAGTTCTGAGCAGAAGTTTCACCGACCACACAATTACTGCTGAAAGCCGTGTCACCATATATTCCCAAGTGAACTTGTAGAGCTTAGTTTCCGGGTTGAAACACTATCGACCTATTTCTAGTTCGACGGCCCGCTAGTGTGCTGGACAAGTAATTGCGTGCATTCAAGACAAATTGCTCGAGCACTGAGACTTGTACTGCTGAGAACTTTTCATAATCCATAATACAAGCCGTACTGAAAACATCGATCACAGTACCTACGCTTGTTAAGATCACGAGGACAAACTGTCACCGAACTCTGTAGACGAGTGGGTTCGAACCTCGCCGTTGGCCATCCTTCAAGTAGTCTTCCGCAGTTTCACAATATTAACTCCAAGCAAATGCTGGGAGATACCGACACACCAGAGGATTTGAATGAGTTTTTAAATGGTATGGATTCTGTCATGAGGAAGGAATCCATGATGAAAATTAATAAATATAAAACAAAAATATTGGAATGCAATCGAAAGAAATCAGATGGATGTCGCATTGGCAGGTGAAAAGCGAAAGGAAGTAGGAGACTTCTGTTACTTAGGAAGTAAAATAACCAGTGATGAACGAAGCAAAGAGGTTATAAAACGTAGGTTAGCACAGGCAAGGAAAGCATTTCTACAGAAAAGGAATCTTTTGGCATAGAATATAGATTTAGGTATTAGGAAGTCATTTTTGAAGGTCTTGTCTGGAGCGTGACACTCTATGGAAGTGAAACTTGGACTGTTGGTGTAGCAGAAAAGAGGAGAATTGAAGCGTTTGAAATGTGGTGTTATAAGAGAATGATGAAGATCAGATGGGTAGATAGGGTTACGAATGAAGAGATATTAAGACGAGTGGTAGAGGAGAGAGGTTTCTGGCGACTGCTAATGAAGAGAAGAGATAGGTTGGTAAGACACATAGTAAGACACCCAGGAATAGCAAACTTAGTTATAGAAGGAAGGGTGAGGATAAGAACTTTAGGGGTAGACCAAGGTTAGAATATGATATGTTAAAGAGATTGCCTCGGATGTAGGGTGTGGTAGCTATGTAGAGTTGAAACGATTAGCTCATGACAGGGAAGCATGGAGAGCGGCATCAAATCAGTCGAAATACTGAAGACTCAAACAACAAAACTGATAGTGGTGATTGACCTACAAGTTTGTTTGCTTAGTGTGTTTAGGCCTATGTGATTGTTATTGAATGGTCAGGTTATTGTGAATTGTGAACTTGGCTGTATGAGCGATGTGTGGTCCGTTTCCGCGCAGCTGTTACTAGATATCGCGTCAGGAGTTGGCAGTCGGGTTTGAACTGCAGGGGTCTTCCCGCTCACTGCGTATCGCTCATTCCAAAAACATTCAGTTGGTCACTACTTGCCTCACTCACTCAGCACATTCCTTCTTTCCGTGGTTGAGTATCGCCTGCTGCAATGATTACCATTGGCATGCGGCAAGCCGATATATTTAACTTAGGAATAGGCGGGCTGCGCATGCGTACTGCAAGACCCCTCGCACACCGTCGCAGCGTGTTCAACTGCCATCTCCTGCCGCGATGACAGTACCTCCACTGCGCTGCGCTGTCTGCACTGAACATGACTTGTGCTAGTTTAATTACTGCTGCAACTAAATGTGTGTATATATTACCATTTTAAATGGTATAGTCAACTTCGTCTCTACGTTAAGAAATGTACCGAGAATGAACTGAGGTGTGTGACGTCATAGTACGATGTAGCAGCCGAGTACCAAGAAGGCAGTGCGAGAACAGAGTTTCAAGAAGGCAGTGCAAGAACAATCAAGTAGGCAGTGAAGAAACAAAATAGAATCTTGAAACTCTGTTCTCGCACTGCCTTCTTGGTACTCGGCTGCTAGTATTTAAAATGATATCAAGTCCGACTGTCTCTTTTTGTAAATATCATAACCCACACTTGTAGATATAGATTTAATAGCCTACGTGTCAATGATCTGATGATGACCGTTTGACAATCGATGATGATGATGATGGTAATTGTTATTTTAATGGGCCTAACATCTAGGTTATCGGCCCCTAATGGTTTGGGTAATAGTGAAAGATGAGATGAGAATGAAAACTATAACTAATACTAACTACAGACTTACATAAGTTACTAGAAGAAATTGTAAACAATAAGGGATAAGACAAATAAAGGACAGGAAGATAAGAAATGCCCTCGAAGAATGAAGATTGAGGGACTTGGAAGGAAGGAGAGCCATGAAAGACAGATAGGAAAGGGAAAGAGGAGAGGGCCCTTCCCAAATTCAGTGGGAGAAAAAGACCCAGCTCAGGAATTCCTCGGGATCGCCAACTCCCAAACTCACCAGCCATAAGCCCCTGAGGGTGTAGCTATATCCAGGGTGCACCAGACGTGATGGGGCTACATATACTGTGCCCTTTTAGCAAGAAATATGCCAATCACAGTATACCATCGTAGCTCAATTCGGAATTTTCGGGGCAGCGGTAAGTTCCCCCACTCTGTGACTCACATATTTTGGATTAATTAGAGGATACACTTTCAAAAATAACAACAAAATCAACTCCTATTTTTAACACATTTAATTAATAAAATTAATGGCGCTACAAACACTTTAACAATTAAATTCCTGACCCATAATCATCTACTTGTTCCAAATGAACAAGGAATCACAAATATAATAAAACAAATATTGTATTAAAACATATGGTTTCCACATAAACCAACAATTCCTACTTATTTTTACTTCCATAAAGCCTCAGCTGTAAGTTTCATATAACTCCGAGCTCTTTGGCTCCATGCTTTACATAATAATGGTGTCATTCTTTGTACACCTCAAATACTACTTTTTATATTTTCTTAATCCTCAAAACAAATGTATAATTACATTTAAAATTATATTTTAATTATCTAACTCAATATTTTGGGCATGTTCACAATTTTCAGCTGTTATCATCTCTCTCTAGTTTCACAAGTACATTAAGGTAATCAGGAAATCTCTTGTGTACTCCAGAGTATGAAGATACTTGACACAGTCAAAAAAAACTATAGTTACTCCCGAAACCTAGTTGCCTTCAATTAACTCGTGGAATCCTACTTCCATACAACATTACAATAGGGATTGTTATTTATCTCATATGTCTTATAAGACCATTATCACATAAGAAAACTACGATCTGAACAGGCAAGCGGAAATATCAATCTACAAGGACCTCGGTTCAACGCCCGGGTCGTTAACAACTTTAAACACTCCTGGTGTATTCATTACTCTTTACAAGACGGCCTTCAGACACCCCTCCTACTCCGAGGGTCTGGCCGTGAAACATGATAGTTATTTATGACTATGCGGGCTCCTTCCCGTCTGGCCCGAGCTAGAGCGCTCTTTAAATGCTTTACAAAACACAAACTTTCCATTCTCAGTTCTTTGTGGAGACCTGGCCTTTTACTTTTAGTGTACGTACAACAAATTTATTGGGCTTATAAACCACATTCGTAATCTTGGCGTTTATTAATTATGAAAGGTCCTCATTGATTGTGGAAGAGTAATTAACGACGAATAATAAAGGGGCTTTCAAAATAAGAGGATTCTGAGTTCGAATCTCTTCACATGCCTCGGGATCCTTTCCCTTATAGAGGACTATACAAAATGCGATTTAGGGTCAGCCAATAGCTAATAGACCTACGCTCAATACCATACATTTGCTCCCTTTCAATACATACACAATGCCTCGTGATACTACGTCACAAATAGAGGACTTATACCAAATCTCAATTCGCTACAATCAACTACCTCTCATAAATAATTTACCAAGTACATTAACTTTTACGCGTTCCTAGCGTGACATTTTACTTTAATTTCGCTCCTTTTGCGGTATACATTTTAAGCCTAGCGTCATCCAAAGAACTGATAATATCATATTAACCATTGATACACATTTCAATTTTTATATTATTCTTTTCCTTTGACAATAACTTTCTCTATTTCAAGAACCTGCATTTTAACATCATGTCTATACTTTTTATTAAGGCTCTAACGCTCTTATGCTCACATCAATTTATTTGATCTTTATTTAATACTTGGTTATTATTATTAACTTTATTCTTTACACAAGCTCAAAAGCTATTTCTTTCATATCTCAAATTTACTTTATTTAAATATCTTTCATGATAATTACTGATATTTCGCTTGCTCTTATGACATTCGTTAAATACATTAACATTTTATTCACATATTTCCTCTACGGGATTTATTCTTTACATAATTATTTATAATTTCTCAAATTTCTATTATTGTTCAGACCGCGTTCTTGTTTATTCAGTATTTATTTATTAAAACACATCCCTTTTACTCAAAAACTCCGGTGGATATGTACACAGTCATTCCCTGACACCAAAATAGAATGAAATTCATTACTTACATGTTTTTAAGGTCGTCCCATGACCTTTATTCTTGTGCGGTGTTTCATTCTGGCCCACTTTGAAATTTTACTCCATAATATAGAAATTCATCTTATGTACAAACACTTCTTGACACATATTTAATACACTTAACATTGACGACATTTTTATACACTAGTGTGTCTCTTTAGAACACACAATAAACACTAAAAAATATTAATTTAACACACAATCTTGATAAATTTACACTTCACTATTCTTGATCACTAGGCCGTATTTCCTAGCCTATCACACGTGACCTCTTAATTTCCCGTTTCCAAGGGTGAAATTTATTCAATGTCGGCTTTCTATCCTGCAGAATACGAAAGTCTCGAAACATCTACTGTTCCCTGGAATCCTAATTCTTCTACTCCTATTCTGGATGACCGGCTATTTCTCTAGCTTGAACGGCTTCTTTGTAGATCTGGTTTATCGATCCTAGCGAAAGTCTGTTCGGATCGAGGTCTCCTCGATTACCTATCGATGATCTATGGATTTATTTTATAGCAGCTAGTACTTCTCGAATCTAGTGCTTTAGAATAGTTCGTCTGCTTTCTGGAGATACTGTCTATAGTCTCCGTTCTTCTTTATTTGATCGGTTCTAGCAATCCTACGTTTCTGAACTACGTTACGAACCTTACGCTGTTCTTCCCTTTTTGGGTTCTTTAATTTAGATAACTGTTTATCTTTCTGGTACGGTACTTCCGTACGTTATGATATATTCGTTCGTCTATCTAACGACTTATCGCCTTAAGTCCAACGTTCGCAGCCTGCTCTGACTATATCTTACGAACTTTTCACTGTAACTTATGTACTGTCGGACCTAAATCCTGTAACTAGGATTTTCCTAATTTTTCAACACGGCGATACTTTAAATTTCTTCTTTACCACTCCTTATGGAGGCAAGCAAGTTGTTAATACTGCGACGCCTATGGCTATCGGATCTTAATTCTGCGGTGTAATACAGCGTTTCTCCCTTCAAGGAGTACTGGTAAACTGTCTTCGATGTGACGCAGAGTGACGCCCCACACGGCTGTCTGAATACTGATGCGTAGCAACGCCCCCCTTGGGCTATTTGGACCTGCTTGTACTGATGCGTAGTAACACCCCCTCGGGCTGTTCGGAACTGCATGATTGGCTTGGTGAGGCCAGGAGTTTTATACCTTTTCGCTACAAAAAGATAAGACTCTAGCCCTTTCTGTGGCCAACTTCTAAAATAATGGTTGCACCATTATAAAAATTATACCTTCCGAAAGCTCGTCTTCTCAATGTTAAATAATCTCATTGCCCCTAAGAATCGATCGTGCAATTCGGAGATATTAATTAATTTCTCGTCCTCAATTGTGTGGGAGTTGCTGTTCTTTTGTACTCTCCCCTCTACACCAGCCTTGGTAATTCCCCGATGACGTCTACTTGCGTTTGCAGTTTTCTCCTGTGCAATATTTAAAGGGTTTTTCTTTACTAAAAAATCTCTCATTCGAAATGATTCACCGTACTGTACTTGTTTACTTATTTTTATACTCGTAAACGGGTTAAATTTAATTATTCCACTTCTGGCGCATAGGCGGTGTTGTCGTTTTCCAGCAAGCTCAGCTCGATTTCCGAATCAGGCTTCCTTGTCTAACAGTGGGAAATTTCCACTCAGTTATTAATACTCATGACTAGCTCCCTTCTGAATGTCAAGAGGGGTGATCTCATCTCTCGAACACCTGGCCCTCGCCTCTTGCACCATATTAGGCTAGCATCCTAGCTTGATCTTTCTCTAAGTTACATTAGAAACTGTACGTTTCTTTCATTTCTTCCCCAAATGCATGGATTCGACCTCCATGGACCCTATGGCACATGGGTTCAATACCCTGCCTCCTTGAGGGCCTTGAGCAGAAGGCAGAAGATAACATGAAAAGAAAAAGGAAAGGATGACCCCTCGCAGAGGGAGGGTACCAGGAAAGATGACACAAGGACCAATTAAGGCGGGAAAGGAAGAGACTCCCTAGGTCTCGGATACCCTAATTCCGTCGGGGTCGGAAGAGAACAAGAGTTGACCAAGAGAAGTCGACAGGAAAGAAGACGGAGAGGAGCCCGGCATAAGTAAGTGGAAGCAATGCCGGACTCAGCTGGGGTCCCGTGGTCGCCAACCCACGTCCCACTAGATGTGAGCCCCTCGGGGAGCTTGACAATCGAAACTGCTTATCCAAGTACAGTAAAGCCCCGATATCCAAGAGCGGGTGATCCGCGATACCAGTGTCAGCTACACGTGTGCATCTTCTGACAGGAAAATCTTTGCTAAGTTTTTGCCCCCAAATGTTACTGCGGTGATACAACCTACGGACCAGGGAGTCATTGCAACCATGAAGAGAACTTACAGAACAAAGTTATTGCTGTCAAAAATCGAATAAGGCTGCAATCTTAAACAATTTTGGAAGAATTGTACTATTTTGGATAGCATTTACGATATTGCGTCTACATGGGATTACATCAAACCCTCAACACTTGTTAAATCATGGAGAAAACTCATTCCGCGTATCGAAACAAATGTTCTTCCGCGTTATCCGCGATTTTGCTATCCGCTGTGCTCTTGACACCCAATTTTGCGGATAATCGGGCTTTACTGTACATTTCTTAATCTCATGTAGGCTAAATTGTTTTCAGGATTAGGGAACCACCCTTTACAATTGAGTAAACCGTGTTGACCGACTGAAAAACATTACATTTCTATTACTACATCATTTCCAGACTTATTCTTCATCATTACAAAAGGTATTGGCTAATTTCCGTCCACAAGAACCTCTTATATCCGACCCCCATTAATCCAGATTTCCGGTTTATCCGGTTCGAAAATAATGAAAAATTATTTTTTCTGGGCACAGTATTTCTTTTACGGGGTCGACTCTTCTTGAATGTCTTTTCCACCAAGGATAGTAAGGACATAAATTGGAAGTATAACGGAACAAGTTAGATCTGAACCTTCCGATGCGCATGTGCGTCCAGTTGCATTACGTCATCCCCCCGCCTGGATTCTTTGTCAACCAGTGAGCACATACTTCATCACTCGCTGGTTAGATGTTGCCAAGTAGTCATTATTCCCAGAACCTTGGCAGGGTACAGATGCTGTCAAGGCATGCGAAGCAAGACTGAGTAGCTCTGTTCTTTGACAAGCACGGCAACAAGCTTGGTGTCAGGAGTGTGTGAAGTGGGCGCGCTATCAGTTCATTACCACCAATACCAATGCTATGTCACTGAGAATGCTCCTATTCGATACTTTATTCTTGCATAATATAACCACGACGAGTAGCGAGCAGCCCCAAACAGCTGTTGCACCAAAGAGGGGAAATCGCATTTGCGCCTAGTGATCCCACCACTTCCCCTCCTAGACGAGACTCCGCCATGACAGGCCAGGTCAAACTTGCCACGCTATAATTCGGCCACGGTCTATCAAAGGTACCGTCCCGGCATTCGCCTGGAATTGAGAGCTGTTGTTAGTAAAACATCTTCGTGATCGTGCAGCGCGCAAACGTTATACAAATGCAAAACAGAAAGAATCACACATTGTTTTAGTGCATAAAACAGTCGTAAATGTAAGAAAAGTATTCTTATATTTTTTGTACAATTGAAAAAAGGTATTACAACTTATGTTCTTCTTCTTTTTTGTGTGCCATCTCCTCTCAGGAGGTTGGCAACCATCATAGAGACTCTTGCTTTAGATAATGCAGCACGAAACAGCTCAATAGTGGAACAATTGAACCAAGTTTCAGAGTATCGTTCCAAGAAATAGGTCTTCTTCCTGGTCTTCTTTTGCCTTGTAGCTTCCCTTGAATGACCAGCTGCAGCAGATGATATTTCTCTCCTCTCATCACATGACCCAGATACTGCAGTTTTCTAATTTTGACCGTATTTAATATTTCCTTTCTCTTTCCCATCCGCCTCATCACCTCATCGTTGGTGACCTTTTCTATCCAACTCAGCCTCAGTATCCTTCTGTACGTCCATAGCTCAAATGCCTCCAATCTGTCCATTTCTCGTTTCTTTATGGTCCAGGTCTCAACTCCATAGAACAAGGAGGAGAAGTCTAATTTTTAGATGTAAATTAAGGTCTCTGCTACAGAACACTCTCCTCATTTTATTGAATGCATTTCTGGCTTGACCGATCCTGGACTTTATATGTTAATAGGTTATATAACATGTTTTTTTAGTTTTCCGGATTATCCGGACTTTCGATAATCCGGATCAGTTCCACTTAATCCGGATAAACGAGGTTCTTGTGTAGTTTTCGTTCGTCTCTCGTTCTGCGTTACAAAATCATGGGCCTTACCAAACCAAACTACTGACAATATAAGCTTACTTACGGGATCATTCACAAGGCCAACATGGGGAGTTGCACTTGAATGTGTCAAATGCATTGCACGTCCTGTTATTTGCATCGCCTCTCCTTGAGGCAATGGCCAAGGTTTGGGAAGCAGACCTTGAACCGACCAATCATCTCCCCGCGGGCCGACACGAGTAAACCACTATGCATCTTGAAGTAGAAGGTTCCAGACTTTGCTACTCTAAGAAATGATTTGTGTTGTTGAGTGAACCCAAGAAGAGTCCAACGTATCACCTGAAACTGGTAAGCAGAATTATTTGATTGATTTTAAAATCTTATAGCGAGCACACACTCAACAAGGAAATTATGATAATTATGCCTCATTAACTTGTCGTTCCGTACTCTGCTAGACCTTGAATAATATTATGGGAAGACAACAAGAAATTTTGGTAGTTGGATAATTCTGGTTGGTTGGTTCCTCAGTTTAGGGGCTGCGACAACGCCATCATGTAGCCCCGTGTAGTTTGGGTGTGTGTAGAATCTGTCTGATAACCAGTGTTCATTGTAATGTAATGTATTAGTGTGTGTTATCTGTTTTTAATTCAAGTAAGGACAGCAGGCATTCGATTTTCAAGTAGTTCTAACTTTTGTTACCTAACGCCACCGTCAACGACCAACTACAGGGTGTATCCTGAAAGAAGTGAGACTGAGTCAATTAAAAGAAATATTGACAGAAATGAAACATACGCTCAATATTCTTCAAAGTAGGTACCTTCTGCATCCTCACACCGCTGTCAGCGGCATTTCCTACCCTCGTACGCTTTCTGGATGGCGGCAACCGGAATGCTGTCGATCTCCCTCGTCACGGTCTGTTGCAACGCTTTCACGGAGCCGTGACGATATCCTTTTAGGATGGTTTTGAGTTGGGGGAAGAGGAAAAAGTCTGCTGGGGCAATGTCGGGACTGTAGGGTGGCTGAGGCAAGGTTGCGATCTTGCGTTGGGCCAGGTACACCAGCACGTGGAAGGCTGTGTGGTGCGGCGCATTGTCGTGATGGAGCCGCCAGGAGTTAGCGATCGCTGGGTGGACACGGACGATGCGTTTTCTCAGCCGTTTAAGGATATCCACGTAAAAACCTTACTCTGCGGTTATTGTCCAAAAATTTCTTCACTCTTGCCACATTACCATCCGTTTTGGTGCTCGAAGGTCGTCCTGAACGTGCGTCGTCTTCGCCTTCCGCTCTTCCCTCCCAAAACAGCTTGTGTCAGTCAAACACACTCAATCTGCCCGTGGCGTTATCACCGTAAGCCTTCTTTATCATATCGTGAGTCTCTTTCCCGGTTTTGCCGAGCCTAACACAACATTTGACGGCATATCGCACTGTTTCAACAGATGAACCATGACGCAGTGTGATGAGTGCACTTGCAGAGGTTATGGTGGCGAGCGATTTACACTCCACTACAGCTGAGAACCAACTGTGTGGCTGGCTCCCAGCCTTCCTTACACCCCCCACCACCAACCCCAGGTGGAGAAGCCGCGGGCAATCTGTCCGTCTGCGTGGGAAAAATCCAGTCCGACTACTTTCAGGACAGACTCTGTAGTTCAGAACTTCGTTACTAGATGCCACCGCAGTCGATGAACGTTGGAACCTAAGAGCGTTGGTCAAAATAAGCTATAATTTAGCTTCACACAAGTGTAGTTAGTGGAAGGTTCTTTATCATGCCATAAATCTATGACATGGGACCACCGGCTTTACTTCCCCTCCGAAGGAAGGCATGCTGATGGATTTTAACACTCTTAAAAAATCCGACGCCTTCAGCCGGATTAGAACCCGCGACCTTCGGCATAGAAGCACAGCATGCTACCAACTACGTCACCGAAGCCACCTAGGTAAATTCTTCTCTGAATAAAAATTGTGGCCGAGATCCTCGCTGGCTTCGGGAGAGCGTAGGTTTGATGCCCACCTCAGCCATCCTGGAAATGGTTTTCGTTTTTTTTTCTGTTTCACTACCAGGCAAATGCCGGGATAGTTCCTTTTACCAGATCCACGGACGACTTCCTTCCAAAATCCCTTCCCAGACCCTACCTTAATAATTGAACCCAAGTTAATGGTTGTCTGGGTGATTGGCCTGTCATTATCCCCAGGCCTGACACTAAAAGTGGACTCTGTTTGTCGCTCACCAAGGTGAACTGATCGTGAGTACGATTTCCGGTTAAAGTTTGTGATAGAGTAGACTATTTTCGAAGTAAAATATCACGTCATGTGGTACGTATTCCATGAAAAATGGAGGTCCCGTGGCTTGTGATCGCGAGATTAACACTAAAGCTGGCGGCTTCAGTGACGTAGTTGGTAGCATGCTGAGTTTCTATGCCCAAGGTCACGAGTTCAAACCCGGCCAAAGTCGTCAGATTTTTTAAGAGAGTTAAAGATCCCTCAGTATGCCTTCCTTCGGAGCCAGCCGTCCCATGTCATTGATTTGTGGCATTAAAGAAAAATGATAATAATAACCCCTGACACTACAGCCTAGGCCTAGGCCTACGAAGCAACCGCTGCCCAACCATTTAGCCTGCACATATTGGGGGGGACACGTGGTCAGCGCGTCGGATTCCCTCGGCCGTTAATCTTGGTTTTCGTGACCGGGGCGCTGCCTCACCGTCAGACAGCTACTCAATTGTGCTCACGAGGCTGAGTGCACCACGTTCCAGCCCTCACGTCAGTTTCTAAAATCCCTGACCGAGCCGGGAATCGAACCCGGGGCATCCGGGTGAGAGGCAGGCACGCAACCCCAACACCACGGGGCCGGCCATGAAAGAAATACCTTCTCCTAACTACACTTGTGGGAGCCAAAATTTGTAGGTTAGAATTGATAAAGCTATATTAGTTCCAACGTTCGCCACCAGGTGCTGACTGCGATGGCATCACGTGGCCAAGTTCGCAAGCTAGGTGACGTGGACGGTAGCATTTGGTAGCAAAAGTAGGAACTTCTTGAAATTATCATATGCAGTCCTTACTTGAATTAAAACAGATAACACACAGTAATACAGCCATCACAATTAACACCGGTTATCAGACAGATTCTCCACACACCCAAAGTACACGGGGCTACATGACCGTGTTGTCGCAGCCCCTAATGAAAGGAACCAACCTACCAGTCTCGTGATAATGAGACACGGGACCTCAATTTTTACGTGGAATTAGGACCACACTTCGAAAATCTCACATGCATTGACCGGGAATCGAACGCAGTCCGCCTTGGTGGGAAACGAGCAGCGTCACCCCAGCACTATCACGCGCCCAAACTTAAAATCCCTAATAGAAGAAGACGTGGAAAAAGAAATAAGAAGTAATTATTGGGAAATAAAGGACTCAAAAAATAAATGCTCTCAACCCTCAAAGAATGAGGTTTGAGGCATTTTAAAAAAAAGTAGAGACATGAAAGGCAGAGTAGAAAGGAAAAGAAGAGAGGATCCTCCCCAAAGTCACTGAAAGAAGGGGGAAAACTGACACAGCTTAGGAATTCCTTGGTGTCGTCAACTCTTGAGTCAACCAGCCGTGAGCCATTGAGGGTATAGCGCTATCCACACCCTGCCCACTTTTAAGGCCTTGCCTAGGAGGCATAGGATTCCGTGAAAAAAGGGGCAGGGGGTGTCTGACTTCTCCAAACATGAGGAAACATCAGTAAAGAGAAGACAATGGCCAATTATAGTTGGAAAATGATGGATACCCTAGGCCTCGGATTCCCTAATACCTTCGGGTTTGGAAGTCAACATGAGTTGAGCAAGGTTAGGCCGACAGGAAAGAAGAAAGTGAGGAGCCTGACACGATCAATGCGGGGGGTCCCGTGGTCACCAATTGAGGAGCGTCGGAACAAAACCCGATAACTCCATCAAGGAATTTATTAGAGAATGCAATAAACTTTCAAAACTTCGTGGAATTTCAAACGACTTCCTAAGACAGAATTAGTGACTTCAGATAGAGGATAGCATCTTATTTGAAATCATATTTTACCCGGTAGTCCTCTCAGAACAAACATCAAAAAACAAAAAACACCAATACAGCAAAAGTGGATTTATCGGTTTTTGTTCCGAGACTCCTCACTCGCTTTACATTGCTTGTGGAATCCTGGGGTGTACAAAGTATAATAACAATAGAAATACAACGCAAAAATCAGACATTACACCACGGTAGTGTCTGACTATGAATAAAAGAGGGGAGTTGAAGGAACTTGAACTCAAGGTATGGAAAATCTTAAGAAAAATTCTGGACCACGAAAAGTTCTGACGGGACAATGAACAAAAGGAAGAACGACGACCTTTACCGGCACACTGAACGCATCACTGTCTCCATGAGCAAACGACGGCTGAAGTTTGATGAACATCTGATGAGAATGGACGGGGACCGTTTGACAGAAAGCCTTCGAGTACATTGCAAGACTGAAGGCTACAACGAAATGGGTTGAAGAAGTCAAGAAAGACGCGGTTTAAATTGGAATTTCTGCCGCTGTAATCCACAACCGGAAGATGTTTCGAAGTCGCATTGACAGCATTAAGACATTTAAGGAGAATCCACCAAAATGTAGGCCTAAATTAGTAATTTTTGTGGAGCAGAGGAGGATTCCAAGTGAAAGAATGAAGAAGTTCTGGGAAGAAAAGAAGAGAATGACCAGAAAAACTTAGGTTCTATGCGGTCCATAGTTGGCCAAATTCGGAAACAAAATAATAATAAGAAAAACGGTCAACGGTCTCAAAGGCGGAAGAAGAATTTCATTTCTCAACGGCTGAGAGGGCGGAAGAACCTAGTGGAGTCAACCACGAAAACAAATCATTTCAGACTAACAATCTGATCTTACTTTGGAATGTTATTCCTACCCTTGAAACACACAATTTCAATTGCAGAATGGAAAAGCCGCTGAAAGAAAACACTACCCCAGGTGGCAGCTCGGAAGAGAAATCCACCATTGCGTTATGCAATGCATCGGGACCTAGGGTTCTGGGGAGTCCCAACATCTGCAATAGGGATGAGTCGGAGCATCCTTGGAATCCTTCCAGACTTAAGTTTAAACATAAGTTTTTTGCAGGTACTTTGAATGTAAATTCTTTACTGAAGGTGGGTAAACAGAAGGAATTAGAACTGCTTTTAGATAGAAACGAACTTCAAATTTTAGCAGTACAAGAGACAAGATATTTGGATGAGAATGTGACAGAAACGAAAGATTATAGAATCTTTAAAGGTAAACCTGCGATTAAAATTATGAAAGGAATGCCACTCATGGGAACAGCCTTTTATGTCCATAAACGTCTATTAGCCAATGTAACTGAATTCAAATCACGCTCAGAAAGGATGTGTCTTTTGACAATGACATGCAAAAATAAAATATTTACTTTTGGTAATTGTCATGCGCCAATAAACGAAGACAACAAGAAGAACCCAAATAAAGTAGAGGAATTCTGGGACCTCCTAGATGATGAAATATCTAAAATTCCAAAATCAAATGTGGTGATATTACTTGGAGATTTCAATGCCCAAATAGGAAGATAGAGGATGCATAGACCAATAGTGGGAGAATATGCTGCACACCAAAGAACAAGCAGAAATGGGATGAGATTAATTACTATTTGTAAAAACTTTCAACTTAAGTTAATGTCAACTTTCTTCAAGAAATTGCCAAGAAAAGCTAAAACATGGATTTCTCCAAATCCATTACTAGTTGAATTTCAACTGGATCATGTAGCTATATCCAAAAGAAAAATGAAAGAAATTATGAATGTCAAGGTTATAAGAAGCAGAGAATTTGACTCTGATCGCTATTTGTCTAAAATTAAACTCAAATTCTTACCCAACAGAAACCACAGAAGAGGGGAAAGAGTAAATAAATATAACACAAATAGACTTCAAATTACACAAGAAACATTGGAAAATTTTCAGGAAGAAATAAAAGTAACTCATCATGTGAAGTGGCAATATTTATCTAAAAAAATAACCAACGCAGCTCAGAAGACGTTTGGGCTAGCCAAACCTAAGAAGAAACCTTGGTGGAATCAAATATGTGAGGATACGTTACAAGAGAGAAGAAAACAATGGAAAAAGTGGAAATGCTCTGGAAAGACGGAACATTATGACCAATTCAAACAGCAAAGGAAAGAGACTGCTAGAATAATAAGGGGAGTTAAAAGATCATTCGAAAAATCACAACTTACTGACCTGCAAGACAGCTTTGTTAAAAATAACTCTCGAAACTTCTATCAGACTTTTAAGAGTCAATTAAAGGGGTATCAAGCGCCTAGCATATGCTTTAAAGATGAAAATGGTAGACTTGGCCTAAGCAATGTTGAGAACTGTGAAATACTTGCGAAGCACTTTGATCAACTTTTAAAATGCCCTGAACCAGATCATAAGTTGGAATTCTCACAAGCAACAGAAAATCTGGAAGAAGATATACCACCCAATGCTAAAGAAATTAAAGAAGCAATTAACAATCTAAAAAATAATAAAGCTAGCGGAGGGGACTCTATAACAGCTGAACTTTTGAAATGGTCTCAATCAAAAATCATTGAAGAGCTGCAGTTAATCTTTGAAGATATTTGGAGAAGAGATGGAAAGTGGCTCTAATACACCCATTGCATAAAAAAGGGGACAAACAAAATGTTGATAACTATAGAGGCATCTCTCTTCTTCAAATTGCATACAAGGTATTTTCAAAAATATTGCTGAATAGAGTAGAAACATCACTTGACAAGCAACTGGGCGAGTATCAAGCTGGATTTCGAAAAAGTAGATCTTGTCCAGAACAAATATTTAACTTAAAATCCATAATTCGCCATAGGATACTGAATTCAAAGGACATAGTTGTGACTTTTGTAGATTTTAAAAAGGCCTTTGACTCGGTTGATAGAGAAACCATAGATAAAACAATTCGTGAATTTGGAGTGAAAACTAAATTGGCAAACCTAATACGTGAAACCCTTACTGACACGATTTCAAAAGTAAAATTTATGGGTGAGATATCAAAATCTATTAAGATAAATACAGGTGTACGGCAGGGTGATGGTTTATCACCCCTTCTGTTCAACAGTGTTTTAGAGAAAATTGTAAGAATTTGGAATTTAAAGCTAAAAGAACATAACATTTCGCCAGTAACTTTGGGGAGAAGAAACAAAGGCATTGAAATAAGTTGCCTAGCATTTGCAGACGATTTTGCTATATTGTCAGAAAACCTAACAAGTGCAACAACACAAATCAATCTCTTGGAAGAAATAGCCAACAAAACAGGTTTGAGAATCTCCGTAGAAAAAACTAAATTTATTACAAACATCAAGAATGCTTCAAAATATTTGTCAGCAGATATTGGCCCAGTGTAAAAGTAAAGAAATTCAAATATCTGGGAGAAATAATTCAAGAAAATGGTTTAGAAAAATCTTCGGTAGAAGAAAGGGTACACAAGATGGAAAGAGCATATGGTATCACTAAGAATTTTTTATAACAAAAAGTGCTTATCTAAAAATCTTAAAATAAGGCACTACACTACAGTGGTGAAACCGGAATGCCTATACGCAAGTGAATGTCTGGTACTAAACTATAGATTAGATAAACTTGATGTACTAGAAAGGAGAATCATGAGGAAAATTTTAGGCCCAGTGAAAACAGCAGAAGTATGGAAATTAAGATCTAATGATGAAATATACAGGAACATAGAAAATATAACAGAAACTATAAGAAAAAGGAGATTGCAATTTTTTGGACATATTTACAGAATGGATGATTCCAGATTAACAAAAAGGATATTCAAGTACCTTTGGGAGAAAAGGGCAACAACTAGCTGGATTCAGGAAGTAAAGAAAGATTTAGAAAGAAATAATATAAGTGAAGAAGAAACGGTGAACAGAGAGATCTTTAGAAAAAGGTTATTAAGTATGAAAGGATTCCAAGGAAGATTGCCAAAGAAACCTGGTGCGAAGTGGTCCGAGGACAGAAAGAAGCAGCATAGTGAACGGATGAAGGAGTACTGGAGGGAACGGAAGAGAAAATAACAAAGTGTGAAGAATTGAAATTGGCACGTGGTCTCTAGCAGGCCTCATCGGAAAGAATAATAATAATGGAAATAACATGGAAAGAATCTCAGAGAATATGCGGAAGAGGAGGCTGGCATTCTTCGGACATAAATACAAAATGCACAAACATAGATTAACAAAACAAATATTCGACTATCTCTGGAAGAAGAAGACCACTCCAACGTGGACTAAGGAAGTTAGGACAGATTTAGAAAAGTTGAACATCACAGAGTCTCAGATGCTACAAAGAAGTGAATTTAAGAGTAAAGTGAAAAATCTGGAAGGGTTTCAAGATGAAGGAAGACCTAAGAGAAGTGGACAAACATTGGACGGAAGATCAAGGGAAACACCACAGTGAACGCATGAAGGAATATTGGAGACAGAGAATACTCCAGGCGAAGGGAAAGAAAAAATTATACGAGCCTTACAGTAGTCGCATATGATGTGTAACATGTGACATGTTATCCTACTATGTGTCTGCCGGGAGCACAAATCCCTTATTAACACTGAACTCTGTTGGTCATTGAAATAACTACTTGTAAAACTCCAGTGACAAATCCTGACCGTAATAAATCATAGTTGTTATTTGGTAAGACGTTGTATCTTAATCGATTGATAACATATTGTGCATTTTGCAATGAAGAATTAAAAGTGTATATTGTAATATTATAGTGCAGAAGTGGCTTTAAAAAGCTGAGCCGTCTCGTTTACAGACAAGATGGCAGCTGATCTCTCGTTCTGACCTATATTTCACTAATTTGAGTATATTGCATGCAATATATTCTACAGATATAAATAATAGCAACTTTGTATGAAATGAACTTTGTTTGAAATATACTCCAGTGAAGAAATCATTTAGTCAAAGGTTTTATTGGCTAAGACGTTGTATCTTAATCGATAGATAACATTCAGTTTGGGAGGACATAATTAGGTCTGTGGTTACAGCGTTGGTCTCTCAACCAGTCGGCTGGGGTTCTAATCCCAACAGAGTTGTATTTTTGCTTGATTTTTTATATTTATTGTTTTTTGAGTACTGAGCCGTTATACAATTGAGCGTTATATTGTGCATTTTGCAATCGAAAATATATATTTAATTAAAACAAAGTTCTCCAATGGATCCGCAGTAGTGACATCTGCCTTCAACTAGTTGAACTACGGTATGCGGGAGCAATCCACTGCCTACTTGATGCGAGCTGTGCTCTATACCGGCCAGTTAGTGAACCCATGCCAGCGATGTTATTGAAAATGGCCTCTTTTTGCCGATATAGCGCACCGCCATGTATAGGCGCGATAAAAATTAGGTGCGCAATAAGTATATTAAATGTGTTTCTCCCAATGATACGTTTGGTCCAACGAAGTTCAATTATTGTTAGTAGCCGGTGTTAATATACTGAATTCCTACGTCGTTTGGAGTGTTTGTTGATGCGATATATCACTCGAGGTATCGAGTGCTTACATTAAATAAGAATACAGCAAAAGTATGAAGATATAATACATCGTAATTGTTTTCAGCAAATATGATATAATGAATATTTTCACACCAAAGAACGACAACTTGATGATGATTTATTGTAGGAATTTCTTTAATGGGGCCTCCAAACCTAGAGGTAAACCGGATGCGATTTACATTTCACATCACATTGGCTACAGTTCGTCGTTGTACCGATCTCCGCCACCACGCACGCTCATTGTTTCCGTCCGATGCACTTCCGTCCCATCCACTTCCGTCCCTTTTCCAAAATCACTCCCACAAAAATTTCCAGCTACCTACTGCCACAAACATATCCACATACCGAGTGGAAAGATGTTACACATCAAAAACTATATCCTTCAGAGCAAATCTACGAGATTATAGCACGGTGATTAAATCTGAAACACCATACAGTTCAGAATGTCTGAGTATCAACGAAACATGAGAAATAGAGGAGTTAGATAAGAAAGAACGAAGAATTCTAAGGAAAGTGTTGGGCCCAGAAAAGAGAGCAGACGGCGTATGGAGGAAAATGAGAAATAGTGACGTGTACTGCCAAGTGGAGAAACGCACAGACACAATATGTAAGAGAAAAATTACATTTCATCGACAACTCACAGGAATGAACAACAGTAGGATGACCAAATCCACCACAAAATGGTTTGAAGGAACAGAAAGGATCTCCAAGAAATCGGAATTAATCCAGAAGATGTATTAAACAGAACGGGATTTTGAGGAAAGGTTGATAATTTCAAAGGGTTTCAGGCAAAAAATAGATCAAAAACGTAGGTCATCTGGTCTGAAGACAGAAGAGAAGCTTTAGTGGCGGCTTCGGTGGAGTAGTGGATAGCTTGCTGAGCTTCTATGCCCAAGGTCGCAGATTCAAACCCGGCCGAAGTCGTCGGATTTTTAAGAGCGTATGCCTTCTTTCGGAGGGGAAGTACTGTAAAGCCGACATGAAAAAGAACCTTCCACTAACTAAACTTGTGGGAAGCCAAAATTTGTAGGTTAGAATTGATAATGCTCTATTAGTTCCAACGTTCACTGCCAGGTGCTGACTGCGATGTCATCTAGTAGCCAAGCCCGCAAGCTAGGTGTCGTGGACGGTAGCAATTGGTAGCAAAAGTAGCAACTACTTGAAATTATTGTCTGCAGTCCTTACTTTAATATTAAAACAGATAACACACAATAGTACAGCCATCACAATTATCACCAGTTATCAGACAGATTCTACACACACCCAAAGTACACGGGGCAACATGACCGCGTTGTCGCAGCCCCTAAACTGAGGAACCAACCAAAAGAAGACTTAGCTGCCGTATGAAGAAAAGGAGAAAAAGAGATTGGCCAGTCAGCCGATTGCTTACCGCGAACCACAGTCGGCCAAAATCGACAGAGAAAGAAAAGTAATGCTATTGGATTTACGTCCCTTTTAACGACTGGGGCTCTTAGAGACGCTAGGGTGCCGGAATTTCGCCCCGTTGTTTTGTAAAATCTAGGCCATCTGCACAATAGTAAACATAAGTGATAATCACCGCGTATTAATAAGTTAATAAATAATACCGATTGTACTAGGAGGAAACAAATTAGCCATTGTGAATCAGTTCAAATATCTTGGCATTTGCCTTCAAACTATACGGACCATCTTCTCTTTTCATGTTAGAGAAAAAGCAATAGCAGTGATTAGAGCTATAAGGACATTCCAAACCCCGAGAAACTGTCCCTGACCACCGCAATGAAACTCGTTCAAACGAAAATAATACCGGTTTTGACTTATGGAGTAGAACTTATATGGGATAAATTAAAAGTGTGATCCAGAAACTCTAGATAAAGTGAAGACCTCTTATCTCAAGAGAACACTTGGTGTCTTGAAATTCACTCGATCGAAACCCGTATATGTAGGCTACTATGGAAGAGACTCTGATACAAGAGATCAGAAATAGAATGTTTCTGCCATCAACGACCGCTTTCCAATATACTATAAGCATACGAGCACCAAAAAGAGCAGAATTTTACAGCACTGTCGCGATGACGAATAGGCACTGAACTCAGACTAATTACGAGTTGATACATGTTGTCACCAGGTTTGCATGCCATGGTTTCCATCATGCGGTCTGCACCAATAAGAGATTGCATGAACCTTGTGATTCGCGTATGGGAGGACTGTGTGATGTTTTGTGTGGCAGATACCACTTGCAATTTTGCTAAAAGAGATCAAAATCATTGTGTGATTATGCTAAACAAATCTAATGCACATTGTACGCAACTCTTTAAATAAATTTAAAAATTCATTTTTTAACGTAACTCAATTTCAACTTAAACTAGTTTTTAGTTTGATAAATCTCAAAGTATTTATATATTTAATGTTCTTAATTGAATTGAAGTTTACTTTAACCTTATCAATTTAACAGTCACCCTATATTTGTGTATTTTCCTTTTTATTTTAATTTAAATTTTAAGATCAGTTTAATTTCATCTAGTTTATACCTTATGCATTGTATTATTGTTGTGTGTTGCAATGTAACTGTGATCATGCTAAGTAACAATGGTCTGTCTCCAGTAATTGGAACTTTGTTCTGTTAGAGGCGATAAATATAAATAAGTAGATAGATAAATAAATAAATAAATAAAATCATGAGAGAGCCAGGAAAATGGAGCTTGCTTTCCACCTTAAAAAACATACAACAAGAAAGCGATTTCTATTAGGACTAAACTACGACACTATCAAACAGCAATTCAACCAGAGTGACGGTATGCCTAGGACTAACAACTAAAAAAGACATTGAAAAATTTGAAGAAAAAAAGGATCGAAAAATGTTAAGAAAAATTCTCGGACCAAAAAATGTGCTGACACATACCGATTACGCAGTTACAAAGAAGTATATAAAACATGCAGCAGAATCACAGATACTTTACGGAAACGAAGGGTTAAATTCTTTGGATATGATTCAAGAATGCCTGACGACAGACCCACTAAAAAAATGTTTAACCACTTCAACAAGCCCGATAGTAAAGGCAACTCGTAGGAATATTGGTTTGCTAACACCAAGAAGGAACTACAGGAAATGAACATCACTGATCAAGACATCCGCAACAGAACCACTTTCAGAAATATGATACACACTTTTGAGGGGTTCCTAGACCAGAAACAGCGACCAAGAAGCAACAACATTGGGCAGCTGAAAAGAAAGAAGCTGTGATCAAGAGAATGAAGGAATACTGGCGCCAAAGAAAACTGAAATCATGAAGAGTTATTAGGGCCCGGATGTTGATGACATGTCACCTTTTTACTGAGCTGTCTAAAACAATGCTATAGTACATAGGAACTCCAGACGGGCCACCTCGTCTTCAAATATGTCATTTTTATTTTGCATCTTTTTGCATTTTTTTGCTATATTTCCATTTTAAGAGCATTTTTTTAGTTTGGAAGATTTTTTTGTCTTATTTTAGAGAAATCGGCCTTTTAAGTTTTTTTTTTTCAATTTTGTCATGCCACAGGTTTGTATGAGGGAGTTACGTCTCTCAGAGTTAAGAAGAAGCTAGTAGCTGATACAAGATAATTTAAAATATTGAAATATTGATTCCATTTCCTTAATCAACCGGGTGGAAACTAGTCTGAACAACAATCGTGGCGAAATTGCTGCGGGTATTGCAACAAAACTGAAAAATTTGCTGGACAAAAACACCGGGTATAAAACATTATGCAAAATCTCTGACATTCTTTCTGGTGAAAACTACTGCATGGATGGGAATGAGTAGGATTTAGCAGAAAACAACCTTCCTCACTTCAAGTACGCTCCGATCACATGAGTTGATGTTGAACGCAGCTTTTCGAGATATAAAATCTTGTTGGCTGATAACTGCAGATCATTTACATTTGACATCAGAATGACATTCGTAGTTCAGTGAAACTCAGACTAAAGTGAACATACACCTTTTGTTAAGTGCTAAAAATATATTTTGAATGACTTTCAGTTTGAGCTTAAGATGTCATTTTTGAATTATTGGTGAGTTTATTATTATAAGATCATTTTCTCCATTTTTCGAATTTTTGAAATATTGGTGAGTTTATTATTATAAGATCATTTTCTCCATTTTATAGTGCATATTTCGAATTTTTGGGGCATTTATTACAGTCATCCGGGCCCTAACATCATCATCTAAAGGCTCGGCCACACAGAGAGCGGTCTGTCGCGGCGGGAAATATCGGACTGAGGCGGTCAGGCGGTCCAGTTGTATTTCCCAAAGTTGCATCAACTCAGGCACACATAACGTGGTCTACCGTAACCCGCTAGTCTTTGTCGCGGCGACGAGCGATCCGGTTGTACAATTCTACAGATTGCCCGCCTGACCGCCGTACCGCCTTCGATTGTGATTAGTGACCAAACTGAAGTATTTATTGAAACTGCGCGTAAATAAACATATTTGTTCGACAGTTCACACGAACATTATGGAATGAGACAGCTCAAGAACTTAATTTAATTTGTGTAACGTTTTAATCCTCGAGATATGGATATTCATTACCGGTATGTGCTTTTCAAAATGTGTAAATCGCAGAAAAATGCATAACGATCGAAAACTGACCAAAAAAAAGGCTTTAATACTTAAAATAGGCAACGGAAGCCAAAAAGGGATAATAAAAACTGGCTCTTCTCTCTCCAAATGCACGGAAACTTATTTATCTCAATCTGATTCTTTTGAATATCCAGCCAGATAGAAAAGGCATTTTGCCTAACTTCCGGACTCTGCAATCAGTATGTTTCATAACTTACCTTAAACTTACCTTTTCCTTGTTTCAATTGGTTTTCACCAGTTCGTTGTGCACTTTCCAATGCTCAATTGTATTAAATCGTGCAATTCCTCGAAACATTCTCGCGACATACGAAAAATACTTGAAAACTCTATCTTCGTGACTCCAGTTCGATACATATGCGATACATTGCTCTCTCTCTTCTTATTGCTGCCATGCACCCAACATTGTCTTTTCTTCTTTGTGTTTTGCAAAGCAAATACGGGAAGGAGTTGTTCTTCGTCCGAGCTCATACTCAATAATAATATCAAACAATACTTAATATGAAAACACACAACTTATTCTCTAGAAGGAAGCGACCAGACTGGACCGCTCACACTGATTTTCGAGGACATAACGTAACACCTAGGTCTTTATCTACCCAAGAACGGTTTTCCCGTAATCCCCAAATATTTACGCTAGGACATAACGTACCATTTGATGTCAGACGGGCATTCCAGTTACAGGTTCATTACCACACAAACATCAGTGGCGATCACACTGTGTGGCTTTAAACATGTTGGTATTGTAACATGGAGTTGTATACAACGAATAAGGGTGGTTTATGTGCGCACTTCGACGGATGAAGTACGAATTGTACATTGAAAGTGTTCAAAGTGA
This sequence comes from Meconema thalassinum, assembly GCA_946902985.2. Taxonomy (NCBI): domain Eukaryota; kingdom Metazoa; phylum Arthropoda; class Insecta; order Orthoptera; family Tettigoniidae; genus Meconema; species Meconema thalassinum. The sequence goes on from OX336392.1 coordinate 404,701,677, forward strand.
AAGAAGAAACATGTAAAGTATAATGAACGGTTTGACAGAATAATGAAGCGGTATGAAGAGAATGGAAACTTGAAATCTTGCTTGAGAGCTCTGTCATATTCACAGAACTTGGAATGAAACTTCACATGGCGAACTTGCTATTCACTTAGAATGAAACATCCCATGACGAACTTGCTATTCACTAGGATATAAAACCCACAGAAAGCAGTTTAAAATTTAAAAAACAAAAACGAAAGAAAACGAAAAATGATCAGATCTTAACCACAGCTGATTATAAACGCCAAAATGTTTATAAACATTTTGCCAGTCCAAAGCCTGGATAAAGTGTGATGGGAATCCAAAAACTTATCATATTTTATACTAGATTATGATACTGTATGTTATTGCCCACGTATTTATTACCAGGATTAATTGAGCAATTCCGTCAAGTGGCCGTGTGGTTAGGGTTTCATGCACCCTAAATACTTTCCACTCTTTCAAGTGGTACGTTATGTTCTCTCCTAAATATTTTAAGGTCATTAGCAGGTAATCAGACGGCCAAGTGGTACGTTATGTCCGGTGGTACTTTATGTCCGTAGTACGTTATGTCCTATAAACGCCGCGACGACCGTTGGATCGCTTCCCACCGCGACAGACCGCTTTCTGTGTGGCCGAGCCTTGTCGCTGCGACCACATGTGTCCTCTCACTTGCTGAACATTTTAAGTCAAGTCCTTAGTTGGCCAAAATCGATTATGATGAAGAAATAAATAAAGCTACAGACGCGGCTCCCTCGCATTCAAATGCCAACTGACTGCGCCAGGATTCGATCCTGGATACAGCAGGTGTACGAGGTCTATTCAACTGTTTCCAATAAGGGGCAATTAAGGAAAAACGCCTCGCTGCCCTCTGAGAAAAGGGCACAAATTCCAAGGAAACACGAAACGTAAGTGTAGAAGCCGTGTTCTTCAACAGTCAGCCTAATGTAGGGAAATTCAAATTGCGTGTACCGTGCAATGTTCCTGAGCAGCCATGCGCTGAGATGAGACAAGGTCGGTGAGTGCAGGTGTGCATGTTGGTCTTTCCACACACGTTATAGCCCGTCAACTAACCGTAGCGAACACAATCCTTTATTGGCCAGTAACTGTCACATTACGTTGCCAATACATTGCGATATCACTTAGAAAACTTCCTATCCATACATTAAGAATCCCTCTGTATTTCTGCCCAGTATCATTCCCGTAAATTATTAATTAATTAATTAATGTATTTATTTATTTATTTATTTATGTATTTATTTATTTATTTATTTATAACTAGCGGACCCGTGCGAGAACTCACGCATGTGTATTAACCACCCACCTGGCTTTACTGTTTTGCGGGCTTCTATTAGCCTAATATGTTTATTTTGTTTATTTGTTTAAACGCGCTTTTTGAACAAATTGTCGGTATTTATGAAATTAGAGAGCAATTCATCATTGCTGCGGGTTGCATAATGGATTGTGTGTGCTCCTTGTGTACAGACTACCCGCTGGCGCTAGTGATATGCGGGCTGTAGGTAGAGCCCTGCGCGGATAGACAAAACGTTATCCGCATCCGCCCCGCATCCGCACGGCTGTTATCCGCATCCGCCCCGCATCCGCACGACTGTTATCCGCATCCGCCCCGCATCCGCACGACTTTTATCCGCATCCGCCCCGCATCCACGCGAATTTTACCCACACGTTTGTTATCCGAATCTACTGGCATTACAAAAATATTTTCAATGTGTTGCTTTATACTTTATAATTTAGACATTTGAGCGGCAAGTCGAACCCTTAGGCTATGTACTGTACAGTATATCATGTGCTATGTCTAAAATGAATGGTACACAGCCAGAATTGCAACCCTTTTCAGTTTGGAGTGTTGATTATGCTTATTGACATAATTTGAATGGGATTAGCGTAAACCATCATTTTACATTTGTCATGAAAAACCAAAACGGAAAAATATGATATGTCATAAACATCCGGGCCCTAGTAAGGGAGAGTGAGGGAATTGTGCGCACTTAAGCAAGAATCGGTCTTGTGATGATGAAATAATAGATAACACAGCTGCAGCTATGAATATAAGAGGAGCCTTAGTAACTCTATATTCGATGTGCAGAAACAAATTTAATTCAAAAATAAATTTGGTGGACTATAATTGGATACCTATCAGTAGAAAGGTGCTAAGTGCCATTTTTATGAACATTGAGTATTATAGTAAAAAGTGTTTAGTCAGTTTATTTGTGAGTATTTATTCTTCTAATTTGAATAACACACAGATATAGTATTCCTTGTTATCCAGTGGCAGATATAGGTTCATACTATGAAAATTGTGGAATTCTGTTTGAGTGAAATGTTAAAAGTTGTGAAAGGTGCAAAGTCCACTAGTCTTTACGAATGTGCTACGTGCTAATTAAACAAAGATGACGGCTTTCCGACACGCAAACACGTAGCATACGGTTGTTCATGCACGAAACACTGAAATTCCAAGTTAATTCCACAAACTTCCAGTGACTCACCTTGTGATTTGTTGATGGTCATTGCGAAGGCCAGAAGCATGGGAAATTGCAACTGTTTAAAATCGAATAGCACGTTCGGAGGAATCATTGGGATGCATGGAATCATAACAACTTCTCCATCGATGACGTTGTTCATTGCTTTTCCACAGCCAGTCGTGTTCCATTGCATAGTCGAAGTTGATTGATGTTACGCAACATGATGATATTGTGTATATTTCTTGTTTTCTTGCATGTTCAAGCAATAGTTATTCATTCATTCATTCATTCATTTATTTGCAATGGGGGGTGTGTCCCCCGGTGGCAAATTGGATATACATAACAAATACATAATTATACATAACAATACATAATTATACATAACAATTCAATAACAATTATACAACAATTAAACTGGAGTATTTACACAAATAGTCAGTCTTTTCTTAAACACACCTATATGTTTGGGAAAAGGCTCTAAGACTGCGGCAGGTAGAGAGTTCCAGTTATCAATGGCACGGTTTACAAAAGAATATTTACCATAATTTGTTCGCTGTGGTCGGCCCTTAACTTTGAAAGGATGATCGCTCCTACCCATGTAAGTGGGCTTTCCCAATCGTTTGCTAAGCTCACCCCATGCTGGTTGATTTGTATACGTGTTGTACATAGCGCAGAGTCTAGATTTCATCCTCCTCACCTCCAGTGATTCCCACCCAAGTTTCTTTAACATACGGCTCACACTGCTCCTGGGATTAAAGTCACTGAGCACAAATCTAGCGGCCTTTCTTTGTACCATTTCCAACTCATTGATGAGCCCTACTTGATATGGATCCCAAACCGCCGAGGCATATTCCAGAATAGGTCTTACAAGTGACAAATAGCCTAATTCTTTAGCAGAGGTACTACTTCCTTTTAATACCCTCATTACAAAGTGCAGGGATTTGTAAGCTTTTGAAACTACACATCCTACATGACTACTCCATTTCATATCATTCCTTACGTGAACGCCCAAATATTTGCAAGAATCTTCTTCTACAAGTATTTCCGAGCCAATGTTATATTGAAAATCCTGCCTCCGCACTTTCCCTATTTTTAAAAGACTACATTTTCTTGTGTTTATTTTCATTTTATTTACAATCGCCCACTTATAGACCAGGTTCAGGTCCTCTTGCAGCACTGCATTGTCTTGTGAGTCATGTATCTTTCGATATATTACACAATCATCCGCAAACAATCGACAGTCACTGCGAATTCCATTTGGTAAGTCATCTATAAACGCCAAAAACAACAAAGTTCCGATTACGCTGCCCTGAGGGTTACCCGACGTTACGGTAATTTCATCCGAGAATATGCCTTCGACTTTCACTTTCTGGGAACGACCCGTCAAAAATTCTTGGATCCATAAAATTACTCTTCTATCAATCTTCGTCGAAGCTAATTTATGGAGTAGCATGTCATGCGGCACGACATCAAATGCCTTCGCAAAATCTAATACCACGGCGTCGACTGAAACTCCATGGTCTAACGATTCGCTAATGTCTTGAAAAAGTGATAACATCTGACTCTCGCATGAGTAACCTTTCCGAAATCCATGCTGCCTATCATTAAACCATGATAATGTTTCCCACTGTTCCCTCAAGTAGTCGCAAATGGAGCAACAACACTTTAACTTTTTCACAGTCCCGGTAAACTAATCTATTATATTGAAAAATAAATACATGAAAAACCACTGTACACACTGGCATTTAAAACTACATATAATTTTAAATAATTGAATCACAACACTGTAGGCTCTTATTTGCTGGCTACAGAAAATAACATGCAACGTGTTATGTTTCTTCATCCAAGCCTCCGGTTATCACATAGCGACTGGCATCATGCTGACTGTCCCTATCTGTTAGGTACGATGACAGCTTTAGGGTAGCAGTGAACTGAGTTTCTAGTTGTACTAGCAACTCGAAAAACATAGGTGCGCACAATTACCCAACTTTCCCCATGATATTCAACAAGTTCGGATTGTATTCTAAAAACTATCCGCAAATTTACTCCAAACATTATCCGCAGCTTATCCGCTATCCGCAAAGTCATGCAAAGTATATCCGCATGGCAAAAAATGTTGCGGATATCCGCGCAGGGCTTTAGCTGTAGGTGACACAGTTCTGCAAGACGCTATCGTCTTGTTTATTTGTTTGAAAGTACTTTATAGACAAATAAATATATTTCCGTTGACATTTCAAGAATGTAAGATTTCCTGTACTATTGAGACGATTTGGAAGATTTTGGTACAAACCACACCTTCTAACTCCCTCTGGTTTAGGAGCTTGAGTTTTGTGAAACATACACCTTAGCGTATCTCTACTTAGTATAAAACCAAGTCCCCGATTCTTGGATGTCACGGATAATCTCGAGAACCACTGGATTGATTTTGATGCGGTTTTCACCATTCTGTAAAGGATATCTCGAGGAATGTTTCTGTAGAAAATTATTTATTTATGTTCAAAGGAAGCCAAGCAGTAACGATTTCAATCAAAAAGTTGAAAAATAACCTGGCGCCCGTGCGTTTTTTAAGCTTACGCTGGGCAAAACGTTAAAAATACCAATATAGTATGAGTGTATGAATTGTTCAGCATGAAAAGTTCTACAAAAAAGTCCGCGAGAGCATATCTCTATCTTCCATACTGTGCCCTTGTATATAACAGCGTCGTATATACGAGAATCAAACTTCGGGGAGCGTTCAGTCCGGATATGCTTTCACAAGAGCTCAAATACCAGACGGCTGCTTACAAATACAAGGACCATATGCAAAACTATAAACTAAGAAATGAGTGAAAAACAAATAAAATTACCACCATTTAATAACTGAATAAAAACAACAAAACATAAAAAATAATATAAACAAAGTCCACCCTGAACTTTACTCCCACAGTACAATAATTTACACAGATCTGAGTGGCCTAGAAAGGTCCACTCCAAAGAAATAAAATTGTGGATCAAAATCCACTTGTCTGATTAATATGTATGCACGCGTATAACTACGCTAGAGAAGAAATAAGTACTTTTGATGGAGATTTGCTCACAGATGGAACAGCCAATATGCTTGCAAACCCCCATACTGCAAACCATTATTATGGCTTTATGGGACACACTCGAAGAATATCTTACCAACAATTAAAATTTTACTGACACACGCAACCATTTAAAATTTATAAACTAATTGATCTCCATCGAGATCGCAGTGAGTCAGGAAACTCCCAGAAAAACAGAAGCTTGCCCAATGGCTCAATTGCTCAACATATACATGACAACAACGTGGCCGAACATCGAGACCACCCGAGGTCAAAGAACATGACAATAATTAAACAAGAAATAAGATGCCTAAAATCCGATGATATTTACATGAAATAAAAGCATGAATAAGCTAACACGCTGGGACTCGATCAATCAAACGCGAACAGCGCCCATTTACCGATTACAATTCTTTTATCATTAAACAGGCTTTATTTTAATATAAGATAAACATTAACGAAGAACGGAGGCCTGGTCCGTGAATACTAATGAGCACAGCTTGCTCCTTATCTGATGGAGTGCGCCGCGTAGAAATACCTTCACTTACCACTCATTAGCGTCTGTGTTCAAAACCAGCCCTCCTTGTCGAAGCTTTGAGTCATGCTATTTATAACAAGAGACTAGACAGCCCCGTTCCGCCACCTGTTAATCGCGACAGATAAATTCACACACTTCTTGTCAATTCCAAAGAATTGCAAGACATCGTAGAAGGGGATTCCAACATTTTCCTCGCAAGGATTAAATGCTTATCCTGGACAATAGCTTCAGACAGAACCAAGGTTCCCGAAAACTCCTATCCCATAAAACACATATTTGCAGACTCAACAAAGCATTTTGGGCAGAACACAACACAAATCTACCACGGGCCGACACTCCAATCAAATATCAAAGATTTTGTGTACCAAGACACTAAAAGGGAAACTTCATCAACAGATAAAGTCATTGGGCATATGACCCCTCACTTAACATGCAACAAACGGTAATTAACACACAAGCCTGTGTAACAATAAAAATCTATACAATAAAAAGATTTCCCACCAATTCTATTATCTACTCTAGTTAATTCAGTTTCGCTTCTGTTATGATATCGGTTCCCAATTTGTGTCGCTTAGCCGCGCATTTTACGGTAGCGAAGCGCACTTGAGTACGCTTGCCCCGTGTACTTGACATCAACAAAAAAAATCTTCACAAAGATAGAATACATACCACGTTGCTCATGAACTAAACTAAAGTGTGTCAGTACCACAAACCAACTAAAATAAAACACGAAGACAAAAATAAAATAAAATATTTACACAAAATAATATGTTCCCACAAAACCATAACCAGTTTGTCAAATAATTAAATTATTTAGTACTTATTCCTCTTTCTGCGTCGTCTCATCGAACATCGCCTGACATTCTCTCTCCAAAGTGTTTAGCTCATCTCAGACCACATGGAGCCGTAGAAACGTTGGTTCGATGTCTTCCTCTGGGTCTGGAGTTCCATCTTGACGTTGAATAAAAATAACAAAAATAAAATGTTATTTATAGTCACACGTAATTTTCTATCTAAATTTTGCCAATAGTTACTTTATTCACCATTTGTCTAGTGCAAAATTAAACGTAGACTTTCCCTACTAGTTGTAGTCGTGGGAGACTACTAAAATCTTACCGATACACAAATTTCACACTCAGCTGTGCGCACACAACTTTATTATAATATTTTCAATAATGACCCTCTCTGATAAATTTAACACAGTATATCTTCACGGTATGGAAAAGAATAAGTGATCACCTCACGGTGTCACCAAGAATCAACCTCCTCGTCACTCAGACGACAGTATTTATGTGAATTTGGCAAAAAGACGGAGGGAGAGGGAAATCTATCACTAACTTCTATAATAATGCGACTATTGGCATGCAACAGGTATCAAACAGTTTGAAAAATTATACAGGTCACAATGGGGCTATCGTGCTCTGGAATCGATCATAGATTTCGTTAATCCAATCTTTCCCGCTTTCAACTTCAAGCCGGCGTCAGACGCTCCCTTGGCGCTAAAATTGATGACCCTCTCTGATTGGTAGTTCATGACGTCAATATCGCAGTTTAGAACAGAAGCCTCTGTCCTATGATTGGTTGAAAGTTCCTCTCGTCTCTCTCATCCAGCAACTATCTTACTCGTAACGCTAGGGTGACAAAGAAATTACGGTCTGAAATGAGTCAGGACCCCAACACACCTTTGTCTGATAAAGTGTCTGTCTAACATTCCGATCTCGTCACTCCTTTGTTTCAGGACTGGGCACGTTCAAACGTACTGTCTCCAAATAAGCTTGATATTTCGCAATCCAGTCTGGCCTTCCTGTATGATTCTGGCAGTAAAATCAGAATATAATGAAATGAATAATTAGAATCATTAATATGCGTAGCTTATTAAGGGTTCAATACATCGCCGACTATAAGAGTGTTTTTACGTTTTCATTTCTTCCAACAAGCCCCATTCATTTATTGAGGCGACAGTTTACAAGCTAGCTAGGGGCGAGCCATCACCCCAGTTACAGCCTCGCGGGGGGCGAGCCTATTACCTCAGATACAGCCAGCAGCAAACTGTCGAGTCGTGTTGAGTTAAAACTTTAGAGAAGAGTGGTTGTGTTTGGAGTTTCCATGGAAGTGCAACTCGGCTTTTCTTCATTTCGCTTGTGAACTTAAGATTGGATGGAAGGGGGATTTGTGAATCATGCACTTCGCCATTGTTAAATTGCGTCTGACAAGAATTCGTTGCACATGCATCTCCATGATAATATAATTAACAGTCTAATTAATGATTTTAACCTATCATGCCGAGACATAAAACGGATATAGGTCGTAGTTCATTGACATCGAAACAATAGTGCTTATCACGTAATGCATTCATAACTGTTCCTGGGCGAAGCCGGGGGTGGGTTTGCTAGTTATATATGTACTGTAGATGGAATGCAGCCGAAATAAATCAGAAACCTCTATGGACATCAAATTGGCAGGTGAAAAGCTGGAGGAAGTAGGAGAATTCTGTTACTTAGGAAGCAAAATAACCAGTGATGGACGAAGCAAAGAGGATATAAAAAGTAGGCTAGCCCAGGCAAGGAAAGCATTTCTATAGAAAAGGAATCTATTGGCATCGAATATAGATTTAGGTATTAGGAAGTCAATTTTAAAAGCTTTTGTCTGGAGCGTGGTGCTCTATGGAAGTGAAACTTGGACTATTGGTGCAGCAGAAGAGAGGAGAATTGAAGCGTTTGAAATGTGGTGTCACAGGAGAATGACGAAGATCAGAGGGGTAGATAGGGTTACAAACGAAGGGGTATTAAGACTAGTGGGAGAGGAGAGATGTTCCTGGCGGATGCTAATGAAAACAAGAGATAGGTTGGTAGGACACACACTAAGACACCCAGGAATAGCAAGCTTAGTTATGGAAGGAAGGGTTGAGGACAAGAACAGTAGGAGTAGAGCAAGATTAGAATATGTTAAACAGATTGCCTCTGACGTAGGGTGTGGTAGCTATGTAGAGGTGAAACGATTAGCTCAGGACAGGGAGGCAAGGAGGGCTGTATCAAATCAGTCAAAAGACTGAAGACTCAAACAACAACAGAGATGATGTGTATAACACTATCCTCACTGCACTCCATTTTGGGCGAAAATATGAAGAACGCACACATGGTCCTACTCCAGCTGTCTTGTGAAAAGCATCGGCTGCGTGATGCAAGGCCTGCAGTGTGCTTGTATAGACCAGCTGCCCTCACACCTCGTCGACCCTTTGATGCGACCGCTATGTGAGCGAACAAACCGTTGTGTATAAACGTATAAACATTTGGCCACGAAAAGACACAGGACAACGTCCACACTCATACACATATACGATACGAGGAAACACAACAAATCTTCCACCTACCTTTAAGTGCCACCTTCTGTGGTCTTGGGAGTAGGCTACGTATTGCGACTCCGTATCCAGAAGGTCCTGCGTGGATTTGATTCCCGGCCCTGCAGAGAAATTTAACTCTGGTCTGAGTGCTGGAAAGGAGTAAATTCAGCTTCGTGAAGCAAAATTGAGAAGAGGTGGGATCGATTCCCACCTCCAACAACTGGGATTTGTTTTCCGTGATTTCCCATTTCTACTCTATGCAAATGCCAGGTTGGTTCCTAAATTGTTGTTGTTGTTGTTGTTGTTGATTCTTTAAGGGGTTTGTGACATCGGCTGAGTCACTGTGATTTTTGTACTAGTGTGTGTATTTACAATCGAGGTAGGATTTAAGTAGGAAGCGGTCGCGGCATTTGCCCGGAGTAGAAGTGGTGATGATGATGATGATAATTGCTGTTTTTAGGGGCCTAACATCTAGGTTATCGGCCCCTAGTGGATTGGGTGATAGTGAAAAAGAAAAATGATCAAATGAAACCTACAACTATAACTACTGACTTACAAACTAGAAGAGCAAATGGGAAACAAAAAGGAGAAGAATGTAAATAAAAGACAGGAGGAGAGGAAATGCCGTCAACTCTCGAAGAATGAGAATTGAGGTACCTGGAAGGAAGGAGAGCCATGAAAGGCAGAAAGAAAAGGGAGATAGGGGAGAGAAGTGGTGGGGCTACACACACCCTGCCTCCTTAAGGACCTTGAGCAGAAGGCATGGGATATGAAGAGAACAGAAGAGGTCTGACCCCTCGAAGAATGAGGGATCATAAGAGATGAGACAAGGGCCTATTAAGGCGGGAAAGTGAAAGACTCCCAAGGCCTCGGATATCCTAATACCGTCGTGGTCGGAAAAGAACAAGAGATGACCAAGGGAGGTCGATAGGAAAGATGACAGATAGGAAAGAGAGGAGCCCGGCACAAGTGAGTGGAAGTAATGCATAACGTGGTTGCCAACCCAAGTAGAAGTGGGAAGCCACGGATAACCACTTCCATGATGACTGAGGATGGAATCGAACCTAGTTTAAATAGGAATGGTTGATTTAGAACATTATTAACAAAATAGTGTAGACAACAACACGACTGAAATTATTCGAAATAACAATTCAATAGATCACAGGCTACATACTTAAACCACAATAATAATAATAATAATAATAATAATAATAATAATAATAATAACGCAACAACCATAAAAGTGAACTATACTGTCTGTATTGAACCCTTATTGATCTACGATAAATAAGTATTCATATTTATTATTATTATTACTGCAGCCCAGCCAGTACTTGAGGAAGTGGACATGGATAAAAGGGAGGCTAGCGTTTCGTAATGATTGCAACAGGAGCAGAGCTGGTAGCTATTCTTGGGGGACGGCCAGGTAAGCCGGGTTCAAGGCCAAATTGAGCAACTACTTGCACCAAAATTGGAAGCATAAAGGAATGATCACGAGTCACTTGCAACGAACATACGATTGAATCAGCCAATCACGAGAGACCAAGCCATGATCACGCGATGGACAGCGTCAGTAGTAAAAAGCCCGCGGAATTGATTATCTAAAGAACCGCCGAACGGACTGACCTCCGCACGAGTGCATTGAGACGTTTGATTTATTTGAAGAAGAATGGCACTAGTCCCATATTTGTGAGATAAAAACTCGGGAATTTTTTATCCAATTCCACCCCACTCCTCCGTCCCCTGTCAGTTTCTAATAAATAGTTTGGCATAACGCTACTCTAAGTCATTCGTTTTGGAGCCTTGAGAGGCTAACTTCACGCCCGTTTGTACAACGATTTTAACGCTCTAAATTAGTTGAAGTTATTTTATTTGTGAGCTCTGAGGAGCTAAATTCACATCAGTCGTAATAACGAATTTTAAAGCTCTAGTACATTTTTTTCTGAAGTCAAATTTATTTTGTGAGCTAATATTCACGCAGTGTGCGTGGTGACTTGTAACATTTTTCTTAAAGACGACCATTTCAGCTCTGAGGGGCAAGTCTTGTAACATCCTAATTAGCGCTCACCAGAGCGAAGGTCAACAGTACAGTACGGAAATACCGAGCAAGATAGCGACTGCCTGTGTAGTCAAGATTTTAAACTTATTATCGAGCCAGTGACGTGGTCTCGAGGTGTATATTTTATGAACAAATTTCAGTGTATTTTTCATGTGTTTATTGTGCGTGTGTGCGAGATATCTAGGGCAAGTCTTCGCAATTAATCGCATTAGGACAATTTGTGGGCGAATTGAGTAACCTGCAAGCGATTATAGCTAGGTCATAATAATTATCATTGAACTTTTCTGCCAAGGAGTCGATACCAAGATGCTCAACACGTGGTTTGGAGTTGGGATGATCTTCAACGATTCAACGCAGACGACCACGATGGAGTGTTAATCTGTCCATAGGGAAATGGGCTGAGAAGGCTGTCTTAAGTTCTACAAGCTGATCGGTGATGTACAACAATTGAATTATTTCAATTATGTAGTTAGATTTGGCCGGGGAACTTTTGTAAATAGTTCAGCTTCTTTTCTTGTTGTTTAGAGTTTTTCTTGCACCGACACTAAATGTTTTAAATGTCCGTTGGAGTGTGGCCAAAGTGTTTGTTGTATATTTGTTTTTCCTTTGAGTCATATTTAATGTGCGCGGCGTGCGTACGTGATTTTTGTCCATGCAAATGCGAAACCCGTTACATTCGATAAGTGGTGCTTTATTAACGTTAATATTTGAAATAGGAATGGGAGGTAATTACTGTAATGCCCGTTGCTCACGGTAAAATGTTTCTTAAAATTTATTTTACAACTAATTTTATAAAAATTCGACGAAAGCAAGCTGTGTTGTTCACGGTAAAATTATTTTATAAAATCCGTGGATGTATCAGGATCGCCATCTACCGATAAACTTCTGAACCAAGAATCAGCTGTTCAACACACATTGGTTTGAGAGTATGGCTCCAACAAACAAAGCAAGCATTGCAAAAATTGCTGCTTAATTTAGCTACAATTAAATGTCGTACAGTGGTAAAAAGGAAGAAAAGAAATGCTAGGAAGTCCTGGACTCGGGAATGGAGAAGAGAAGAGTAGAGGAATACTCTCCTTGGTCGAAAATGAGTTGAGGTTAGAAATCAAAATTCATATAGGAATTTTCTAAGAATGGAGGAAAGCAGTTTTAAAAAACTCCTAGCTATATCCAGTAAATACAGAACGTGTCATATTATTATTATTATTCTGGGATAAATATTTAACTATTTAAATTCTAATAGTTATCACGAATGGTATCCGTCCATGGTTACAGTATTTAGGGAAAATAAAAATTTTAAATGGGAGAAAACACAAAACAATGTTGCAATATTGCTGTACGATGTAAGGAGGAAATTATAAAATAATTAAAAGGATGTAAAAATCTCCGCCCCTGGATAGCCTTGAACCCGGGATCTTCTGATCAGCAAGCGAGCGCGATACCACTAGCACACTTTTCCAACTCACGATTCAGCAATTTGTTGCACTTCTTATCAGCGCGTATGGTTACATATCCAATTATTACAACTATATCTTAAATATTGATTGGAATTAATTCATTCAGTACCACGCATATTTTCAAATGTACTTAAAGCAAGTTTCATGACCGCTTTGCGTTAATAATGCGAATCGACTGTAAATTTTGCCCCCAAACGACAACCGTCCTCCATGTTTTATTTTCGAAGAGTTTGTTTACAAGCGAGCTTCACAATCTTCTCACCACGTGGCGCCAGCATCATCTTCATGTCAGCTTCCCTGATTGGTTCGTTTCGTAAAATTAATTTTACGGAATAGAACATGTCCTATTTTATGAAACGTTTTATCAAAGGTTTTATAAAACTTGAATTTGACCGTGAGCAACATAAATTTTATAAAATTAAATTATTGTACAATAAATTTGAAGGAAAATTTTACCGTGAGCAACGGGCATAAGATATTTGCTGAACAGGTTATTATTCATATTAGGGTTTCCAAGCGCACCAACTTAAAATGTAATTTGTAGAACACCTTCGTTCTAATTTTGATAGATTTTTTTGAGTCCTTTTCAGGTTAACTAGTCACGGCATAGAACGGTGGCGCCAGCATGTGGAAATTATTTATGTCTTTTTATTTCAGGGTCTGTCAAAACCCATACGTGTGATTCTGTGTGTGTTACTGTGTCAAGTGTGTGTTGATTCTACGTGAGGAGGGGGTAGAGGTCCTACCGCCCTCATATTTTGCTGCTGTTGTATTTTTTATTTTTTTTTTGATGGAAAGACAGGGTGCTCTAGGGAGACCGCTGTTTCTTGTCCATATATTATTCTGACACACACACACGTATTATTGTGCTTTGGGGCACACTTCTTCGAGATTCGACCCCATGTCCTGGGAGGTCGAGATTATTGACACGTGGGTTGACAGATATGCAGAGTTCCACAAACCGCCCGTTTGCCTGATGACTTATTTTGATAGGCAGTCCTGTTTGTCCGACTGGCCCCTGTAAGCTTTCATGTAGCAAAACCTGTTCATTGTGATGGTTATTTTTAAGCCATAATTAATTGGGGAGTTTGCCATGTGTGTAACGGCTTATTGTACGTTGTATGGGTAAAATATTGTATTAATAATGTAAATGTTGGCTGTGAGCCTATTGTTTGCTTATGACTCGATTCATGTAATTTTAGTGTGACACCTGTGTGGTGTAGTGGTAGAGTACTTGTAAAATTTGACGGCGGTCATTTGTGTATTTATTTTATTGGTCACGTGTTAATGTACTTGTGTTGATTTGTGTGAGAAGTCCTAAGTTTTTAGGCAGTAAATGTTACTACGGCAATTTGATTCCAATTTCACTCGGAAATTTTGTGTTGTTTATATTAGGTCTAGGAAGTGTCGGTTTAGTTTTAAGTGTTGTAGTTGTGTTCCCCCGTGTCGGTCTAGCTCTAAGAAATGTGGATTCGTTGTCTGAATGATTATTCTGGATGATGACGAATCACGCATTCGTTTGTACACATCGTGATGCATGTAGAACGACATACGCGCATACATAGTCACTTTTGTTATTTTACCTTAGGGACACTTGGTCCATGTAATTAATCTCTCCAGAGATTTTGGCCTAGTTTTGGCATTTTTATTAAGTGGGAGTCATTTGGGAGTTTTATTTTGTTAATTGTTGAGTGTAAATATGGTGATTTGTTTATTAAATTCATTTGTTTTAACCCTGGCTTCACTCTTTCCTGCATGTTATTTTGTTATATGTTACCCTGCTAGTTAATGAAGCGCCATGACAACAACTTATGATATGAACCGATACACCCCCCCCCCGAAACTGAGTCTCATATGCTTCTTTGCAAGGGTTCATAAAACAAAAATGGTTGCCCAAGTGGGGATTGTTGTTGTTGTTGCTTCGCTGATCTCATATTTATTTCGTTGAGAAATGATGCCAGGTCAAGCGGACATGTAAATTCAGTAAATTGAGGCGATGCTGTACCGCCATGTGCATTTGTAAAATCACTGAGTTCCTAAAGTTAGAGATATTGAACAAGGTTAGAATTTGATATTGTATTTGTTATAAACCTGTTCTGGCGCCCGGCATTAAAATTAGAAAATTTGCATTATTATTGAACTCAGTCAAAGCAGGAAGGTGTTGCCTTATATTTGACATTTAATTGACTTCGGTTAATTGGTGTTTCGTAAATTCTGTTTGTTAGGAATTTAAAAGCAGATCACTAGGGGTTATTTTGTTGTTTGGGAATAAGTGTAATTGTATTCAGTAAATTTTGTTACTGAAATTTTCATTAAATTAGAGCCAGTAATATTTAAATGTTGTAACATGTATGCGTGTATATGTCTGAAATCTTGGTGCATGACCCTGTTTTCTCTGAATATATTTGTGTGTGTGAAATGGCGAGTGTTGATGAAATTAAAGCATTGTTAGAACAGATGTCCGTGAAGACGGAAAAACAATTAAAAGAACAATTAGGAGCTCAGCGTGAGCATAGTGAAAAACAATTAGAACAAATGTTCGTAAAGACGGAAGAACAGTTAAAGAACATGAAGGAGGAAATAAGCGAAGACAATAATAAACAATTAAATAAACAATTAGAACACATGTCGATCCAAATGTCCGTGAAAACGGAAGAACAATTAAATAAACAATTAGAGCAGATGTCCGCGAAAACGGTAAAACAATTCGAAAGTCAGCGTGAGAAGAGCGAAAAACAATTACACGACATGAGCGGTAGTATTTCGGTCCAATTAGAGGTCCAGAAATTAGACACGGACAAACAATTAAATGAACTAAATCACAAATTATCACAACAGGTGGTAACACAAACCGAACAATTAGGAAAGATCACTAATGACATTAATCAGAGCGTTAAAAAGGTAGAGAAACTGGCAGGCGAGGTTGCGGAGAACAACGTCAAACAGTTAGGCGAAATTAAGAAGTTGGAGGCGAAGTTTGATAACAAATTAGTACAATTTGACGAGATGGTGGCCGATAAACTCAAGCAGATAGAGGCAGCATGTGTCAATAACACCGCGGGAATGAAGAAAACCCAAGAAAAATTGCAGCAACAAATTAATTCGGTAGACAGCAACGTGCTAGAATTAATAAAAGAAATGAATAAACTCGAGGTTAAGGCCGAAACCGAACGGATGCACTTGCGTGAGGACTTAGAGGGCCAACTAATAAAAACACAAGAGGTCATAAGAGAAGAAGTCGGGGAACAGCTAGTAAAAACACAAGAGATCATAAGAGAAGAGGTAGGAGAACAGCTCGTCAAGACTCGGGATAATCTGGAAGGCCAGTTAATAAAAACACAAGAGGTCATAACAGAAGAGGTGGGGAACAACTAGTCAAAACGCAAGAACAGATACGTGAAGAGCTAGAGAAAAATCAGGAAAGTAACGAGGAGAAAATTAACAGCTTGAAAAGTAGGATCCGGCGAGATTGGGACCAGCAGGCTCACGCAAATAAGGAAGACAGGCTGACAGTTTTAAAGCGAATGCAGGCATTGGAGGAAAATGTAAAGTCAAAATTACAGGAACACTCAGAGTTAATAATCAAAAACGAGATTAGATCTTTAGAGAATGCGACATTATTTTCGGCTGAAAATATACCGGAGAAGCAGGGAAGTATTGGAAGTCCTGCAGGCTTGAAGTTGGCTGAGGATACCAGCCGGGGTCAAAGTCCCAGACTAACGAGTAACGCATTCCAGCAATACAGGGGAGAGACTTCTACACCACAACCGAACTTGGCACCCGCCCAAGTCATCCAAGTCATTCGGGGTAATGATTTCAAGCCCGATAAATTTAAGGAACATTCAGGAACCACTCCCAAAGCATTTCTACGACAGTTAACTGATTACTTTAATGACCAGCACATCGGCCCTGAGAAACAATTAAGACTAGTGGAGAAATTTTTAGAAGGACCAAGCCTAACCTGGTTTTTAAGCTTTAAGTATACTTTCACAGACATGGCTCAATTCCGCGAAGCATTTTTAAAGAAGTTTTGGAGCCCTTCTTTACAGCAAGGGTTGAGAATGGACCTGTACACGCGAAAATATCATAGTACGCATCCGACCCGGTTTTCAGAATTCTTCAGCCAGCAGTTGGTAAAATTCAGAGATTTTGACGACCCGCCTAGCGAGCAAAATATGGTTCTAACCATCGGGAAACAACTCCCAATGCACATCCAACAACTATTAGTCGCAGGAAACATTCAAACCGCAGTCCAAGCCGAAGAATTACTCAGACACTTAGACGAGACGAGTATGGTGAGCCCACAGTCAGGAAGGAGGAATATGGAATGTGTCAACACGGCAGAGGTAGTTCAGGGACTCCAAAATAATCACAGCCAGGGGAACCAAACCAAGACTCAGTCCACAGGGACACAATTCACACCGAGAAGGCAAGATTTTGACGGCCGAAACCAGTTCAACAATAATAATCAAAACTATCAGAATAACCGCGGAAGATACAATCAGAACAACCAAAATCAGAACAATCAATGGACGTACCAGCGGGAGTACATAAATTGGAGGGGAAACCAGAGACAAGGTAGACCTTACCAAAGAAATGGAGATGGTAGATGGAATAACGGCAGGAACTATTGTGCCCTTTTAGCAAGAAATATGCCAATCACAGTATACCAGCGTAGCTCAATTCGGGATTTTCGGGGTAGCGGTAAGTTCACCCACTCTGTGACCCACATATTTTGGATTAATTAGAGGATACACTTGCAAAAATAACAACAAAATCAACTCCTATTTTAACACATTTAATTAATAAAAATTATGGCGCTACAAACAATTAAACAATTAAATTACTGACCCATAATCATCTACTTGTTCCAAATGAACAAGGAATAACATAAGAATAAAACAAATATTGTATTAAAACATCTGGTTTCCATATAAACCAACAATTCCTAATTATTTTTACTTCCATAAAGCATCAACTGTAAGTTTCATATTACTCCGAGCTCTTTTGGCTCAATGCTTTCTATAATAATGGTGTCATTCTTTGTACACCTCAAATACTACTTTTTTATATTTTCTTAATCATCAAACAAATGTATAATTACATTTAAAATTACATGTTAATTATCTAACTCAATATTTGGGCATTTCACAGGTTTTCAGCTTTTATCATCTCTCTCTAGTTTTACAAATACATCAAGGTAATCAGGAAATTACTTGTGTACTCCAGAGTATGAAGATACTTGACACAGTCAAAAAACTATGGTCACTCCCGAAACCTAGTTGCCTTCAATTAACTCATGGAATCCTACTTCCATACAACATTACAATAGGGATTGTTATTTATCTCATAGGTCTTATAAGACCATTATCACATAAAAACTACGATCTGAACAGGCAAGCGGAAATATCAATCTACAAGGACCTCGGTTCAACGCCCGGGTCGTTAACAACTTTAAACACTCACGGTGTATTCATTACTCCTTACAAGACGGCCTTCAGACACCCCTCCTATTCCAAGGGTCTGACCGTGAACCTTGAGAGTTATTTATGACTATGCGGGAACCCTCCCGTCTAGTCTGTAGCTAGAGCTCTCTTTAATGTTTTACAAACAGCTTTTCGTTCATTCTCAATTCATTGGGGAGACCTGGCATTCTACTCCTCGTTTAAATTCAACAACATTATTGGGCTCGTAAACCACATTCGTAATCTTGGCATTTATTAATTATGAAAGGTCCTCATTGATTGGGGAAGAGTAATACACATTCTACGACGAAAAATAAAGGGGCTTTCACAATAAGAAGATTCCGAGTTCGAATCTCTTCACATGCCTCGGGAACCATTCCCATATAGAGGAATATACAAAATGCGATTTAGGGTCAGCCTATAGCTTATAAGACCTACGCTCAATACCATACATTTGCTCCCTTTCAATACAACATACACAATGGCCTCGTGATACTACGTCACAAATAGAGGACTTACACCAATTCTCAATTCATTACAATCAACTACCTCTCATAAGTAATTTACCAAGTACATTAACTTTTACGCGTTCCTAGCGTGACATTTTATTTTAATTGCGCTCTTTTGCGCTATACTTTATTTTTAAGCCTAGCGTCATCCAAAGAACTGATAATACCATATTAACAATTGATACACATCTCAATTTTTATATTATTCTTTTCCTTTGACAATAACTTTCTCTCTTTTTAAGAACATGCATTTGAACATCATGTCTATACTTTTTATTAAGGCTCTAACGCTCGTATGTTCACATCAATTAATTTGATCTTTATTTAATATTTCCTTACTTGGTTATTATTATTATTATTTCATATCTTCATTCTTTACAAAAAGCTCAAAAGCTATTTCTTTCATATGACTCAAATTTACTTTCATTTAAATATCTTTCATGATAATTATTAATATTTCGCTTGCTCTTATGACATTCGTCAAATACACTGACATTTTATTCATATATTTCCTCTACTGGATTTATTCCTTTACATAATTATTTATAGTTTCTCAAATTTCTATTATTGTTCAGACCGCGTTCTTGTTTATTCAGTATTTATTTATTTAAACACATCCCTTTTACTCAAAAACTCCGGTGGATTTGTACACAATCATTTCCTGACACCAAATATAATGAAATTCATTACTCACATGTTTTTAAGGTCGTCTCATGACCTTTATCCTTGTGCGGTGTTTCATTTTGGCCCACTTGTTAACTTACTCCATATTGTAGAAATTCATCTCATGTACAAACACTTCTTGACACATATTCAATACACTTAACATTGACAACATTTGTAATACACTGGTGTATCCATTTAGAACACACAATCTTGATAGATTTACACTTCACAACTTTTGATCACTAGGCCGTATTTTCCTAGCCTATCACACGTGACCTCTTAATCTCCCGTTTCCAAGGGTGAAATTTATTCAATGTCGGCTTCCTATCCTGCAGAATACGAAAGTCTCGAAACATCTACTTTTCCCTGGAATCCTAATTCTTCGAATCCTATTCTGGATGACCGGCTATTTCTCTAGCTTGAACGGCTTCTTTTTTTAGATCTAGTTTATCGATCCTAGTGAAAGTCTGTTCGGATCGAGGTCCCCTCGATAACCTATCGATGATCGATGGATTTATTTTATAGCAGCTAGTATTTCTCGAGTCTAGTGCTTTAGAATAGTTCGTCTGCTTTCTGGAGATAATGTCTATAGTCTCCGTTCTTCTTTGTTTATTCGGTTCTCGCACTCCTACTTTTCTGAAATACGTTGCGAACCTTACTCTGTTTTTCCCTATTTGGGTTCTTTAAATTAGATAACTGTTTATCTTCCTGTTACGGTACTTCCGTACGTTATGATATTTTCGGTCGTTTATTTAAAGACCTATCGCCTTAAGTCCAACGTTCGCAGCCTGCTCTGACTATATTTCACGAACTTTTCACTGTAAACTTGTGTACTGTCGGACCTAAAATCCAGTAACTAGGATTTTCCTAATTTTTCAACACGGCGATACCTTTATATTTCTTCTTTACAACTCCTTATGGAGGCACGCAAGTTGTTAATACTGCGACGCCTGTGGCTTTCAGATATTAATTCTGCGGTGTAATACAGCGTTTCTCCCCTCAAGGAGTACTGGTAAACTGTCTTCGGTGTGAAGCAGAGTAACGCCCCACACGGCTGTCTGAATACTGATGCGTAGCAACGCCCCCTCGGGCTGTTTGTAACTGCTTGTACTGATGCGTAGTAACACCCCCTCACGGGCTGTCAGAATAACTGCATGTTTGGCTTGGTGATGCCAGGAGCTTTATACTCTTTCGCTACAAAAAGATAAGACTCTAGCCCTTTCCGTGCCCAACTTTTAATATAATGGTTGCACCATTATAAAAATTATACCTTCAAAAAGCTCGTCTTCTCAACGTTAAATAATCTCATTGCGCATAAGAATCGATCGTGCAATTCGGAGATATTAATTAATTTCTCGTCCTCAACTGTGTGGGTGTTGCTGTTCATTTGCATTCTCCCCTCTCCACAGGCCTTGGTAAATCCCCTATGACGTCTACTTGCGTTTGCAGTTTTCTCCTGTGCAATTATTAAAGGGTTTTTCTTTACACAAAAATCTCTAATTCGAAATGATTCACCGTACTGTAATTGTTTACTTATTTTTATACTCATAAACGGGTTAAATTTAATTATTCCTCTTCTGGCGCATAGGCGGTGTTGTCGTTTTCAAGCAAGCTCAGCTCGATTTCCGAGTCAGGCTTCCTTGTCTAACAGCCGAAATTTTCCACTCGGTTATTAATACTCATGACCAGCTCCTTCTGAATGTCAAGAGGCGTGATCTCATCTCTCGAACACCTGGCTCGCGCTGCTTGCACAATGTTAGGCTAGAATCCTGGCTTGATCTTTCTCTATGTTACATTAGAAACTGTACGTTTCTTTCCTTTCTTCCCCAAATACATGGATTCGACCTCCTTGGACCCTATGGCACATGGGTTCACTATCGCCAAGAAAATAGGGGAGATTATCGGAACAACTGGGACGAGCGATATATTGAATCACGAAAATACTTGGATCAATTAAGTGCCGAAGAAACGGAGAAGGAGAAGTGGGGGCGTGCCATGGCAAACAGACAGAGCCCAGACAATCATCAAGGAGAGGGGGCAGAGAGTTTATTGAGACAACAGGAGCGACAGGGTGATAACCGGCGAAACACAAAAATGGGTCCCGGGATTAAAAAAAACTCCAAATGAACTGAAAGATGATAGTCTGAAAATGGAGGTTGCCAGGGAGCGAGAAGAAATGATAGTGGCCAATATAGAAGAGTGGGTAGCATTCCCGGACGACTGCCTGGAGGAAGTGGTGAAGAACCGTGAAAGTGTTATCAGACAACTACAAATTATTTACGCGCATATTGGAGGCATGAGGGTGAGATGTTTGATTGATACAGGTAGCCAGGTGAGCTTAGTCACTGAAGTTTTTATAAAGGAAATAGGAAGAAAACAAACTGTTCCAATTATGCCGGTACCGCTAATGAAAGTCAGAGGTGTTATTCCTGACAAGACTATAAATTGTAAACAGCAAGCATTTTTAGATCTGGAAATATTGAACCATACTTTTTCGCAAACATTCATTGTTATTCCAAAGATGAACTACAACATAATTTTAGGAGCCAACTTCATCTGCGATTTTCATGCTGTAATTGACTTACATAACAACACTGTAAGTTTCAAACAAGTAGAGGTGTTGAATCATGTGGGTTTAAACATGGAAGAGAGTCCGTTGGAGAGGGAGGCAAATACTTGGGTCGTTGAAGAATGCACTAATGAGGCCGGAGATAAGAACTTGACGGGGGGAGCGAGTCAGCCAGACAGCAGTGGTGGAAATTGACAGCCGAGATATTTCGCAGGAACTTTGGGTACATTTGGCGGAAGAAGAAATTAGCGGAACCAAATTTGAAATTCTACTTCAGGAGCGACTTAAGGAGGCCATCGTAGGGGAACCTGATAGAAGAAAACTGGAAGAAATTTTGAGATTACATAAAGGAGCTTTTGACACCATACCTGGGAAAGTTTTAAATTTTCAATATGCCATGCAAGTCACAGACTGGACCCCATTTAAAAGTAAATTGTACCAGATCCCAGAGAAACATTTTTCTCAGGTGAAGGACATTATTACTAACTTATTAGATTCTGGCATGATAAGGAAAGTGGCAACCCCTTACCTGAACGCAATATTGGCTGTGGCCAAGCCAAATGGATCAATTAGGCTCTGCCTAGACGCGCGAGTTTTGAACAGCAAACTGCTAGTTGACCATGACCAAGCACCTAGGATCAAAGATGTTTTGAAAGGCTTCCGTGGGAAGAAGATATACTCAAGTGTCGATTTGACGAATAGTTTCCACCGTCTTGAACTTGAAGAAAAATCCCAACTGTTGACGGGATTTTTATTCGATAATCAAAGTTATATCTGGTGTCGAATGCCCTTTGTATTTATTTATTTATTTATTTATTGGTGCCTTTATTGTGGCGAAGTTAGGGCTCTAGGCCCTCTCTTACACTTAACCACATACAGTGCAACTTACATGAATACTCATATGTTATTCTTAACCTACCAAACTTAAATACTAGGAAAACCTTAAATACTAGAATAAAATAAAATAAAATAAAAATTAAATTAAATTAAATTGGCGACTGCGTGAGATTAACTAAGCTATTCAATTTAAATGACATACATTTTTAACAAAATTATACTATGGTCATTCACTCACACATTCATACACAAATTGTTCTAGTTGGCCTACGAATTCAAGAGGAAATCTTTACATGCACGTTTGAAAGTTGTAAGGGATGTACAATTTCTGACGTCACAAGGACAATTATTCCAAATTCTAGTTCCCGACACGAGGAAAGAGTTACTGAAGGCAGAAGAATGATGTAGAGGAATTGCAATTATAGATCCAGATCACGTGTGACGATCATGAAAGGAAGAAAGAAAACGAAAATTACAAGAGAGATAGTGAGGAGTACTTTCATTGAGAAGTCGATAGATGAGGGTACAAATGTGCAGGTTCCTTTGTTGTTCCACTTTTAGCCAGGAAAGTAGATCATAAAAAGGAGACACGTGTGAGGAAAATTTCAAGGAGAAAATAAACCTAATGCAGGAATTTAAAGCTCTCTGAAGTTTCTTGTTTTGTTCACCGGTAGCATCTACTAATACAACATCACAGTAGTTAAATATTGGGAGTATCAAGGTTTGGACGAGTTTTATTTTCAAGTTACGGGGTAGAACGGACTGGTGAATCTTAAGTGGATGAAGTGACGAGTAAACTTTCCTGCATGTATTAGTAACGTGCCCATCCCAATTCAAAGTTTCATTTAGTGTGACTCCAAGACTTTTTACCGATTTAGAGAACGGGATAGCAACACCATTTAGTTGAATTAAAGAAAGCGGTCTACTGTGTAAATGGAAAAGCAATTTAGTCTGCCCTATTACGATAGCTTGGGTTTTAATTGGGTTGATGGCAAGAGAATTTTCAGTTGCATAGCGGCTGATCCTCTTTAGATTTAGATTCATATTTTCAATTGCCGCATCTATGTCGTTTACTTTTGTGTGGCAATATATCTGAAGGTCATCAGCATATAGATGGTAATTGCAGTTTTCCAGTTTCGAAGAGATGTCGTTCAGATATAGAATGAATATAAGGGGGCCGAGAATTGAACCCTGAGGTACTCCATTTGTTTTGAACTTCCACTCAGTTCTGTTTTCATTAAGGAGTACACGTTGTCTTCGGTTATGAAGATAGGAGGCGAATAATTTGAGAGAAACGGGGCTAAGATGGAATGATTGCAATTTAGCCATAAGTATGTCCGTGTTAATGGTGTCGAATGCACTGCTGAAGTCTAGAAGAATGAGTATAGTCACTTTACGCTCATCCATTGCTCGTCTTACGTCATCAGTGATCTTAATGAGTGCAGTAGATGTGCCGTGTCCTTTCTTAAATCCAGATTGTAACGGATCAAGTAGTGAGTATTACGTCAAGTACTGAAGAAGCTGTTCATGCATAAGTTTTTCTAGTATTTTGGAAACTGAGGAAAGTATGCTTACAGGTCGATAGTCGGATGGAGAATTAGCAAGAGAATTTTTCGGAACTGGAATAACTAAAGCATCTTTCCATATTGTTGGGAAGAAACCTTCTAAAAGACATGTGTTACAAATGTGCGTAATAATTGGCAGTAATACTTCTATCAGGTTAACGATAAAGGAAATTGGGATGTCATCTATTCCGACTGCTTGTGATTTGATAGATATTATTTGGCGTGAAAACTGCGGGATGTGCACTCATAAGAGCACTCGATAGAAATCTGACTGAGGAGGTCAAGAGCTTCACCACGAGATATGTTGACGACATATTAATTGCATCTGAAACAATGGAGGAACACCTGTTAAATTTAAATAAACTTCTGGACAACTTGAGAACCATGAACTTCAAAATTAACCTAAAGAAATCACATTTTTGCCAGAGCGAGATTTTATATTTGGGGCATATAATTGATGTCAAGGGCGTGAGGCCTAATCCAGCCAAGATTGATGCTATTAAGAAATTTCCCACACCTACTAAAGTCAAACATGTGAGAGCGTTTTTGGGAGTGACAGGCTTCTTCAAAGAAAATTGCCCTGGTTACACAGAAACAGTAGCACCTATGCAGGAGATGTTGAAGAAGGCAAATCGATGGTCGTGGAATGAGGAGTGCGACAGGTCTTTTAGAGCAACGAAAGATTTATTGGAAAACTGTGTGAAGCTTGGATATCCGGATTTTGAGAAGCGATTTATTATTCAAGCTGATGCTTCATTGATTGGAATCGGTGCTATGCTGTACCAAGAGGACGCTGAAGAACCCAAGAAGAAATCCTATTTGGCATTTACGAGTCGTAAATTAAGGAAACATGAGAGGAACTACACCGTTACGGAACTTGAGCTGCTAGCAATTCTATATTCTCTTCAACAGTGGCGTAATATGATCTACGGATATTCCATCATTGTTAGAACCGACCACCATGCACTGACATTTTTATTCAAGACAACAATGGCAATTGAGAGAGTTACGCGCTGGTCCATCTACATACAGCCGTTTGACATTACAATAGAGCATTGCCCTGGAAGGATGAACGTCATACCAGATGCCTTGAGTAGAAATCCTGAGGACGGAAACGAAGTAACAGCGGAAGTTCACAATATTACATTAACACCTAAGGCTCGTGAGTTTTTGGCGAGATTGAAGGATATTCGGAAGGAGCAAGAAGCAGACCCATGGATGATGATGATGATGATAAAATTCTACAGGAAGGAATTACAACCAAATTCACCTGAGTACCGAGAAGCCCGTGCTAAAGAAGCGAGATTTCACTACTTAAATAACTTATTACATAAGTACGTGGATGAGCATCATACTAAACTGCGAATCCTAGTTCCAGCATCACTACAGAGGGGATTGACTTGGCATGTCCACGAGAGCCTAGCACATATCGGCACGGATAAGACTGAAGCTACGATAGGGGAGACCTTTACTTGGCCTAAGATGCGATTCACCATTGTTGAAGTAATTAGAACTTGTGACGCATGCCAGCGCACGAAACCGAACAACTTCATTCTGAAACAACCTCCAAGACCACTTTTACCTCAAAAACCATGCGAGATGCTCGCTATCGACTGTTTTGGTCCTTTAGTAAAAGGAAAGCGTGGATGCCGACACCTTCTGGTGTGTGTCGATGTATTTTCAAAGATGGTCGTGCTATGTCCTATCCAGAAGACGACATCAAAACAAGTCCTCAGTCGAATTCAGAACAAAGTTATTCCGATGCTTGGGAAGCCGGAATCCATTCTATCAGATCATGGTACCTATTTCACGAGCAATGTTTTTAGGCAAGGTTTGGAGAGCCTAGGAATAAAACACGTATTTTCAAGCATTCGTCATCCTTGTGGAAATCCGATCGAGAGAACAATTCGCTGTGTTGCCAAGTACTATAGAGTAATGATTCCTAACGATCATAATAAATGGGTTGACAAAGTAGGGGAAATTGAGATGTGCATGAACACCACTAAGCACGAGTCGACGGGTCAAGTCCCACTGATTGTACACCACAACAGATTGCCAGAAAGAACTTGGGACAAGATTATTCCATGCCCAAGGGATCCACTATTAGCGCATGAGTTGCGAATCCAGCGAACGAGGGAGCACATGAGGAACCAAGCGGACCGAAGGCTGAGACGGTATCGAGGAAAGAAGTTTCACCGGGAGTTACAAGAACAAGAGTTAGTGCTGGTTCGTAGACCACCGATATCCGACCCTAAGAACAAAGTCTTCGCAAAATTCTGTCCAAAATTTATTGGCCCGTTCCGGGTAATCAAGAATATGGGTAACAATGCCTACAGGCTGGAAGAAGTGAGCACTGGTGCTAAATCTGTTTTTAATAGCGCCAACTTTAAACCTTACTACAGAAGGGAACCATTTGATGACTAGGAAAGATGATGTGTGCAGAATCTGTATTGCCAAAAATTTATTTTGAGAGCCAACACTCAAATATACGTGGAGTGCCCGAGTACGCGCTTTGTTAGTAAACAACAAGCAGCTGAGACGACAGGAGTGGCAATCATGTGAGGAGAAGGGGGAGACCTAGTGAGGAAGTATGAATGACATTCCAGCGAGAAAGAGAGCACACTAATTGAGTCAGAGGGGCGTATACTCGAGCAGCTGAGCGAGGTATTAAAGAGATGTTGTTGTTACTACGGTGGATTTTGTTTTTGAAATCCAAATCAATAAATTGCTTCGAATTTCAAAACCTTGCTGAGGATAAATGAACCCTTATTGATCTACGATAAATAAGTATTCATATTTATTATTATTATTACTGCAGCCCAGCCAGTACTTGAGGAAGTGGACATGGATAAAAGGCAGGCTAGCGATTCGTAATGATTGCAACAGGAGCAGAGCTGGTAGCTATTCTTGGGGGACGGCCAGGTAAGCCGGGTTCAAGGCCAAATTGAGCAACTACTTGCACCAAAATTGGAAGCATAAAGGAATGATCACGAGTCACTTGCAACGAACATACGATTGAATCAGCCAATCACGAGAGACCAAGCCATGATCACGCGATGGACAGCGTCAGTAGTAAAAAGCCCGCGGAATTGATTATCTAAAGAACCGCCGAACGGACTGACCTCCGCACGAGTGCATTGAGACGTTTGATTTATTTGAAGAAGAATGACACTAGTCCCATATTTGTGAGATAAAAACTCTGGAAATTTTTATCCAATTCCACCCCACTCCTCCGTCCCCTGTCAGTTTCTAATAAATAGTTTGGCATGACGCTACTCTAAGTCATTCGTTTTGGTGCTTTGAGAGGCTAACTTCACGCCCGTTTGTACAACGATTTTAACGCTCTAAATTAGTTGAAGTTATTTTATTTGTGAGCTCTGAGGAGCTAAATTCACATCAGTCGTAATAACGAATTTTAAAGCTCTAGTACATTTTTTTCTGAAGTCAAATTTATTTTGTGAGCTAATATTCACGCAGTGTGCGTGGTGACTTGTAACATTTTTCTTAAAGACGACCATTTCAGCTCTGAGGGGCAAGTCTTGTAACATCCTAATTAGCGCTCACCAGAGCGAAGGTCAACAGTACAGTACGGAAATACCGAGCAAGATAGCGACTGCCTGTGTAGTCAAGATTTTAAACTTATTATCGAGCCAGTGACGTGGTCTCGAGGTGTATATTTTATGAACAAATTTCAGTGTATTTTTCATGTGTTTATTGTGCGTGTGTGCGAGATATCTAGGGCAAGTCTTCGCAATTAATCGCATTAGGACAATTTGTGGGCGAATTGAGTAACCTGCAAGCGATTATAGCTAGGTCATAATAATTATCATTGAACTTTTCTGCCAAGGAGTCGATACCAAGATGCTCAACACGTGGTTTGGAGTTGGGATGATCTTCAACGATTCAACGCAGACGACCACGATGGAGTGTTAATCTGTCCATAGGGAAATGGGCTGAGAAGGCTGTCTTAAGTTCTACAAGCTGATCGGTGATGTACAACAATTGAATTATTTCAATTATGTAGTTAGATTTGGCCGGGGAACTTTTGTAAATAGTTCAGCTTCTTTTCTTGTTGTTTAGAGTTTTTCTTGCACCGACACTAAATGTTTTAAATGTCCGTTGGCGCGTGGCCAAAGTGTTTGTTGTATATTTGTTTTTCCTTTGAGTCATATTTAATGTGCGCGGCGTGCGTACGTGATTTTTGTCCATGCAAATGCGAAACCCGTTACATTCGATAAGTGGTGCTTTATTAACGTTAATATTTGAAATAGGAATGGGAGGTAATTACTGTAAGATATTTGCTGAACAGGTTATTATTCATATTAGGGTTGCCAAGTGCACCAACTTAAAATGTAATTTGTAGAACACCTTCGTTCTAACGTTGATAGATTTTTTTGAGTCCTTTTCAGGTTAACTAGTCACGGCATAGAACGGTGGCGCCAGCATGTGGAAATTATTTATGTCTTTTTATTTCAGGGTCTGCCAAAACCCATGCGTGTGATTCTGTGTGTGTTACTGTGTCAAGTGTGTGTTGATTCTACGTGAGGAGGGGGTAGAGGTCCTACCGCCCTCATATTTTGCTGCTGTAGTATTTTTTTTTTTTTTGATGGAAAGACAGGGTGCTCTAGGGAGACCGCTGTTTCTTGTCCATATATTATTCTGACACACACACACACACGTATTATTGTGCTTTGAGGCACACTTCTTCGAGATTCGACCCCATGTCCTGGGAGGTCGAGATTATTGACACGTGGGTTGACAGATATGCAGAGTTCCACAAACCGCCCGTTTGCCTGGTGACTTATTTTGATAGGCAGTCCTGTTTGCCCGTCTGGCCCCTGTAAGCTTTCATGTAGCAAAACCTGTTCATTGTGATGGTTATTTTTAAGCCATAATTAATTGGGGAGTTCGCCATGTGTGTAACGGCTTATTGTACGTTGTATGGGTAAAATATTGTATTAATAATGTAAATGTTGGCTGTGAGCCTATTGTTTGTTTATGACTCGATTTATGTAATTTTAGTGTGACACCTGTGTGGTGTAGTGGTAGAGTACTTGTAAATTTTGACGGCGGTCATTTGTGTATTTATTTTATTGGTCACGTGTTAATGTACTTGTGTTGATTTGTGTGAGAAGTCCTAAGTTTTTAGGCAGTAAATGTTGCTACGGCAATTTGATTCCAATTTCACTCGGAAATTTTGTGTTGTTTATATTAGGTCTAGGAAGTGTCGGTTTAGTTTTAAGTATTGTAGTTGTGTTCCCCCGTGTCGGTCTAGCTCTAAGAAATGTGGATTCGTTGTCTGAATGATTATTCTGGATGATGACGAATCACGCATTCGTTTGTACACATCGTGATGCATGTAGAACGACATACGCGCATACATAGTCACTTTTGTTATTTTACCTTAGGGACACTTGGTCCATGTAATTAATCTCTCCAGAGATTTTGGCCTAGTTTTGGCATTTTTATTAAGTGGGAGTCATTTGGGAGTTTTATTTTTGTTAATTGTTGAGTGTAAATATGGTGATTTGTTTATTAAATTCATTTGTTTTAACTCTGGCTTCACTCTTTCCTGCATGTTATTTTGTTATATGTTACCCTGCAAGTTAATGAAGCGCCTTGACAACAACTTACGATATGAACCGATACACCCCCCGAAACTGAGTCTCATATGCTTCTTTGCAAGGGTTCAGTATATAAGGTTGACACGTTACACAAATATTACAAACTTCTGTAACCTAAACATCTCTACTTTAGTATAAAACAAAGTCTCCGATTCTTGGATTTTCCGGGAAATCTCGAGAACCACTGGATGGATTTTGATGCGGTTTTCACCATTCTGTAAAGGATATCTCGAGGAAGGTTTCTGTAGAAAAATATATATATATTTATGACCAAAGGAAGCCGAGCAGTAACGATTTCAGTGAAAAGGTTGAAAAAAAAACTGGCGTCCGTGCGCTTTAAGTTTAAGCTGATCAAACCGTTCAAAATATCTATACAGGGTTTTTAAGACGGAATAGTAAATATTTTAGGAGGTGGTAGTATAGATGAATTGCAATAAAACATTCCATATAGCATGTGTCTCATTTTTATTGCATACCGAGATACAGATGTTGGTATGTAACCAGGGCAGTTGTCATTTCGTGTGTTGGCACACCGGTTGCTATGCACGTTTCCTGGCCACCAAGGTCCCCGGACCTTACCCCTTTGGATTTTCTCCTGTGGGGATGGTTGAAAGGCGAAGTCTACAAGGAAAACGTTAACACAAGAGCCGAGTTGGTCGTTCAGATTTTGCATAGTGCAGCCCTCATCAAAGAACGCCAAGACGCCCTCCGAAGAGCTACACGCGGTGTTATCAAGAGAAGTGCAAAATACATCGAAGTTGTTGGTGGAATTTTTGAAAATCAACTTTGAGAGTCTACATTTGTCTTGGGTTTACATTCATTTGGGTTAAATACTACCAGCTGTATCTCTGTACGCAATACAAATGGAACACGTGTTATATGGATTTGTTTTATTGCAATTCATCTGTACTAGCACCTCCTAAAATATTTACTATTCCTCCTGAAACATCCTGTATACTCTGAGTGTAAGAATTGCACAGCAAGAAAAGTTCTACAAAAATGTCCACGACAGCATATCCCTATCTTCAAAACACGCCCACTATAAGTGTCTTTACGTATTAATTTCCTCTAACAATCTCCATTCAATTGCTAGCTTCGACACAGTTTACGGGCGAGCCTATCACCCCAGACACTGGCGAGTCGTGTCGAGTTAAGACTTCAGAGAAGAGTGGATGTGTTTGGAGTTTCCCTGGGAAGTGCAACTCGGCTTTTCTTTACTTCGCCTGTGAACTTTTCGTTCCACAAAATACACAGTCAAGTTACATTGAACGGAAGGGGAATTTGTGTTTCATGCTCCTCGCTATTCGTCTGACAAGAATTCGTTGCAGATGCTATCTCCATGATAATATAATTAATAGTCCAGTCAGTGATTTTAACACATCATGCCGAGACGTAAAACGGATATAGGTCTTAGTTTTTGGAAATAGAAGAAAATACGCTTATCTCATAATAATGAAACTAAGGTAACTTACATATAATATCTCGATTGTCACAAGAGAAAGCAGGAATTCCCTCAGACAAAGTTCCTTTGGCACAGAGAAGAAATGTTCAAGCTTTGTGGTCCGATAAAGAGAATTCTGCTATGAATTATGATTCCTCCATAAATTATATAGTCTAAATGATGCTTCAGTTTCCGGGGAATCCGGGGTGGGTTGCTAGCTGTATACAGTATACTGTAGTCTATAGTTGTGTTTAAGTGCAATTCATTAACATTGTATAGCCTACTAATTAAGACTAAGTGAACTGGAGCTGAAGATGAACCCATAACGTTCGATACATGTAATCCAATTAAGTAGATTTTGTACATAAAAGCGGGTTAGTTTGCAATAATATCTCGTTGTTTCAGGTTAGAGTATGTAAATAGTTGTTTCCCGCCTAATGCGATTGGGCACGAATTATGTTGACCGACTGGAAAGCCTTCTTTAATATTGTTATGCCCAACTGTGGAGCACGATAGAGCTTATTTAGCTAATGTTTCCTTCTTCTCTCAAAATCTCTTCATCTGGGCATTAATGATAATGATCGTGTGGCCTCCGGAGAGGCCGAGTGCCGGTCTTTCTAGTTGACGCCCATGGGCGTGATAAATGAAGACGGCACATACACCCAGTCCCCAAGCCACGGGAATTAACCCCAGGTGATTAAAATCCCTGATGGCTCGGCCGAGAATCGAATCCGGGGCACTTTGGGCCAAATCCTAGCGCACTAACCATTTAGCCACAGAGCCGGATATCTGGGCATTGAAAATCTTCAGCCCATGACTTCTTGGCCCTGGCAGTCACTATCTATTACAGTATATAATAGGCCTACGATAAGTTCATCCGATAAAAAAAAACTCGTACTCCTGAACCAGATGGAGTTAGAAGGTGTAGTTTGTGCCAAAATATTCCAAAACGTCTCAATAGTACAGGAAAAATCTTGTATTTCTTGAAAAGTCAACGGAAATATATTTATTTGTTTAAAAAGTGTGTTTAAGCAAATAAAAAAGACGATAGCCCCTGGCAGAACTGTATCGCGACCAGCCCGCATAACAATAGACCCGGGAGGGTAGTCTGTACACATGGGGCGCACACAACCCATTGTGCATTGAAAAGAACATTGAACATTCAAACAGAATTACCCCCAGCAGTGATGAATTGCACTCCGATTTCATAAATATCGACAATTTGTTTAAAAAGTACGTTAAAACAAATAAACATATTTGTAGAAGGCTGCATAAGAGTAAAACCGGGTGGGTGGTTAATGAACATTCGGGATTCCTCGCACAGGTCCCCTAGTTACTATTATTAGTATTCTTATTTATTTGTTTCACCCAACTTTGGGGTACATGAAATCAATCATTTTTATGTTTTATTGTTTTGAGCTTTCCTGTTATCCCAGTATTCCCTCATCCTTTAAGATCTTGCTTCCCTTTCTTCGGCAGAGAGGTGGATCGTACGCTTTTGTTTGATTTTAACTTGGAACCGTTGTTTCTTATCCTTGGTGACGGTTTTGGCTGTTTTGTCCATGAGCATGGTGTCTGTAATTTGGAGTTCTACGAGATCTTTCCCAAGTTATGTTTTTATTACGAAAGTAGTCGAAGATCTTTTGGGGGGCCCTGGGAAGCAACCTAGGGGGGTCTGGAAGACCGTCAGACCTGGACATAAGGGAGTGTGATGCGAAGATGCAGTCCAACAGCATCAAGAATACAAGGATTCATCAGAAGAGAATCCTCATAGCCTCTCCACTCCAACTCCAAACACTGACCTGCCCGTGGTGTCCCCTGCTAAGCCGAGCAACCCAGTGGAAGGTTGGGTAACCAACCCCAGCGGGAAACTGGGTCGGTGAACAGACTAGTGTTCGGGGGACTGAGGGTGTCTCTCTCAGTTATTTATGTTTCCCAGACAAGTTATGGGTTGGCGCCAGGAAGGGCATCCGGCCGTAAAACTTTGTCCAAATCAAAATATGGCAAGTTCTTTAAGTTTGGCCTCGGAGACAGCTAGGGCGTTCCCCACAGGCGACGCGCAAGGAGATCGCCTGCCCCTTGTGAAAAGAGTGCGAAGGCTACCGAGTCATGGGCGGACTAGGTTAAAGAAGTTAGCTCACCTTAGAGTAGGTACACTTAATGTTGGATCAATGACTGGTCGAGGACGGGAGATTGCTGATTTGATGAGAAGAAGGAATATCGAAATTCTATGTGTACAAGAAACTAGGTGGAAGGGAAATAAAGCAAAAGAGCTTGGTGATGGCTACAAATTACTGTACAGTGGAACGAACAATCTGGGAAGAAATGGGGTTGGCATCATTCTCTCGAAAGATATGAAGGGGTGTCCTGACGAAAGTCCACAGGAGAAATGACCGGATAATGAGTATCAAACTGTGCCTCGAGGGTATATTTAACATAATTTGTGCTTATGCCCCTCAAGTTGGTTGTGATGAGGACGAAAAGGATACATTCTGGAATGACCTGGATGAGGAAATCAGTCGCTTACCAGCCGAAGAAAGAGTTATTTTAGGTGGTGACTTGAATGGGCATGTGGGCACTACAGAAGGAGGAGAACTAGCAAGGAGAGTACATGGAGGCTGGGGATTAGGAGACCGTAATGCGGAGGGTGAGAGAGTGATAAATTTTGCAATGGGAGCAGACTTAGCTATATGTAACACCTTCTTTAAGAAATGTGGACAGCAGCTGGTAACTTATAAAAGTGGAGGGAATGAAAGTCAAATCGATTACCTCATGTGTAGAAGACCACATCTGAAGGAAGTGCAGAACTGTAAAGTCATAGCAGGTGAACACGTAGCTCCGCAACACAGAGTATTAGTTGCCGATTATCAGTATGTCTGCCTCAAGCCATATGTGGAGAAGAAAACGGTGTCGAAAATCAAATGGTGGCGGCTAGATGACCCTATTCTGTGTAGTGAGTTCAAAACTGAAGTTTTACGGCAATATCAACACATAGAAGGAGTTGATAATTGGTGGAAAGTGAACAGTGAAATAATACGCCGAACAGGAGAAGCCAATCTTGGTAAAAACCTCCGGTAAAGTTGCTCATAGGGACAAAGAAACTTGGTGGTGGAATACTGCAGTAAAAGAAGCAATAAAGGCCAAGAGGTTTGCCAAAAAAAGCCTGGGATCAATCTGCGACAGATGAAGACAGAGAACTGTACAGACAGGCAAATAAAGATGCTAAGCGAGTGGTAGAGCAGGCAAGGGCAGATGCTTGGGATGATGTATATGACGACTTGGAGAATACCAGTGGAGTGAAGAAGCTTTTCAGGATAGCGAGGGCTAGAGATAAGGCATCGAAAGATTTTACTCATATTAAGCAGATGAAGAGTGGTGAGGGAGTAGTTCTTCATGATGAAAACAAAATCAAGAAAAGGTGGGAGGAATATTTCAATCACTTACTAAATGAGGAAAATGATAGGCTGTCTTCTGGTGATGGTGTGCCCTACCAGAGTTTAACCACTGGAATTAGTAGAGAAGAAGTGATGATTGCTGTCGAGAAAATGAAAAAAGGAAAAGCCACTGGTCCTGATGAAATTCCAGTGGAAGTATGGCAGTGTCTTGGGCAGACAGGAATAGATATGTTGTGGAATCTCATGCAGCAAATTTATTCGGAAGAGGTTATGCCCATGGAGTGGAGGGAGACAACACTGGTCCCTATATATAAGGAAAAGGGCGACATCCAGGACTGTTATAACTACAGGGGGATAAAGCTGATGTCCCATACCATGAAAATCTGGGAGAAAATTATCGAGAAAAGGCTTCGAGAGGACACAACGATTGGAGAACAACAGTTTGGGTTCATGCCAGGTAGGAGTACAACTGATGCCATTTTTGCACTCCGGCAACTCATCGAAAGGCATAGAGAGAAGAATAAGGAGCTACATATGGTCTTTATAGACTTAGAGAAAGCCTATGACAGAGTTCCACGCCAGGAAGTCTGGAGATGTCTGAGGACCAAAGCAGTCCCGGAAAAATATGTGCGGCTTATCCAGGACATGTACGAGGAGGCTAAAACAAGAGTCCGGAGTAGCGTCGGGTTGACTAACTGGTTTCCTGTTCAAGTTGGGTTGCATCAGGGGTCTGCCCTGAGTCCATACATATTCAATCTTGTCATGGATGTCCTATCTGATGGCTTACGTAGTGCAGCACCATGGTGCATGATGTTTGCCGATGACATTGTTTTGTGCGACACCAGTAGGAGAGAACTGGAAAGGCGACTGGAGAGCTGGCGAGAAGCCTTGGAGACCAGAGGCATGAAAATCAGTCGAAAGAAAACAGAGTATTTGTGCCTTGGTGGTGAGGGCAATGAATTAGTGCAGATGGATGGAGTAAGCTTAAGGCCAGTCAGTAGCTTCAAGTATCTTGGGTCAACCATGTCTGAAGATGGCAACATAAATACTGAGATTAACCACAGGGTTCAGTCAGCCTGGATGAACTGGAAAATGTTTTCTGGCATTCTGTGTGACAAAAGGCTCAGTATAAGGGTAAAAGGAAAGGCCTACAAGACAGCAGTGAGGCCAGCCATGATGTATGGTGCGGAGACATGGGCAATAACTAAGTCACAATGTCATAAGCTGGATGTGACTGAGATGAAGATGCTGCGCTGGATGAGTGGCATCACTAGGATTGATCACATCGCAAATGAGAAAATCAGGGGCACAGTAAAAGTAACAGAAGTCTCCAAGAAGATCATCCAAGAGAGAAGACTGCTGTGGTATGGGCATGTTATGCGTCGAGATAACAACCATGTAGGAAGGAGAGCGATGTCTCTGGTTGTGGATGGCACGAGGAATAGAGGCAGACCTCGAAGAAGATGGACTGACAATATCCATGAAGACCTAATGGATAAGCAGTTAAGGGACGACGATGTGTGGGACAGAATAAAATGGAAAAGACTTGCCAGAAACATCGACCCCACTTGAAGTGGGATAAGATGATGAAGAATAAGAAGTCGAAGATCTTTTGTTTAGTCTATTTGAATTCATTCGGAGAATGTGCCCTTAAAAATCAATTCTCTGTTTCTTTACTGTGTCAGAGAGTATGTCAGTTTTTTGGTAAAGATTTTCGTTCCTGACACGGATTAATTTGTTGTTATGGAATTTGGGGCCTAAGATTTTGCGTATTACCGGTATCTTTCTTTCCTTGACCTCCAGCCATTCAAGCGGTCCCTGGGTGGTGAGAAACAATGTTTCGGCTGCATATAAGGCTTCTGGTTTAATTACCGTGTTATAATGTCTTATCTTGGTATTCCAGGAGATAGACTTCTTGTGGTAAAGTGTTCTTCGTAAATTGGAAGGCCAATTCAACTTTATTTCTCCTAGATTCCATTGCCTTTTTCTCTATCGCATTCCAGCTGATCCATTCTCCATGATATTTAAATTCTTGGACGATGTCTATGTAGGCCTATTGTTTGCCCACTCATTAGTCTATTATTATTATTATTATTATTATTATTATTATTATTATTATTATTATTATTATTATTATTATTATTATTATTATTATTATTTTCGGTTCATACAGTACATATAACACATTTATGGTAGTTTACACCATAACTATACGGGCTTCAGTGAACCAAAGTATAGTTACGGAAACAGCAACTTCTAAGCTGGAATTTCGCTACCCATGAACTTCCGAACGATTCTGTTTGTTGATAGAACTATTGCCTTCTGCATTAGTTTGTACAGCCGAGTATCCAAATCCTGTTCTTTAAGGCCTTGCAGCAAGGTACTTGGGATCACGCGCGTACTCGAGACAATGATAGGTATGGTCTTTACTCGCTCTACATGCCATTGTCTTTCGATAGGGTCGACCAACTCGCTGTATTTGCTGATCTTTACAATGTGTTTTGACTGGAGATTCTTGTTGTTAGGAATCGCAACATCAATCAATGTAGTTTGCTTGGTTTTATTGTTTACAACCACCAGATCCGGCCTGTTGTGTGATACCGATTGATCAGTCAAAATAGTTCGGCCCAATACAGCTTGTATTCATTGTTTTCAAGAACACACTCTGGCTGATATTGGTGGTACGGAACTTTCTTTCCTTTCTGAAGCTGAAACTTATCAGCCAACTCCTGATGCAAGATTTTAGCAACTGCATCATGCCTTTGTTTGTGCTCCGTTGCCAGGAAATATCTACATGCAGATGTAATATGCTGTATTGTTTCTGACTGTTGACATCCGTAGCGGCACTTATCATCTGGTACAGCGGGATCTTTTACAATGAACTTGAGGTAGTTCCTTGTAGGGATGACTTGGACTTGAATTGCTAGCATAAAACCTTCAGTTTCTGGAAAGATCTGTCCTGAAGTGAGCCAGTAGTTTGACGCAGTTATATCAACATTTGCTTGACTCACCTCATTTGGATGTCTTATGATTATTATTATTATTATTATTATTATTATTATTATTATTAGGCTTATCTTTTTAAATAATAGATTCGAGACAATTAATTGACAAGAAAAAATGTATGTTTCTGCCATGAACTTTTAGGTTGAACTTTGTTTATTTTGTGGTTGATTGCTCAATGAACATAAAGACTAGCTTGTATATGAACTGGCGATGCTGGAGAATGTACGCTATATCCGGCCGGACGTAATAGTGCTAAACACTTTCCTGGCACACGTTCACCACATTCAAATTTCGAGACCACGGAACGCACTTGGACAGTTCCCAATTCACTTCCGTAAAAACATAAGCCTGGCGGGGTCAAACAACGGTAGCCGCTACGTACATACTGTAAGGCGGTTATTTCCTCAGTGGATCTGTGATCGCCAGATTACAGGTTCAATTCCTGGAGGATGAAGATTGATTTTTGTAGATCAGGAAAACCTCACCTAATCTGGGGCATAGCCAGAATTTCAAAACAAGGGAGGTAGACGGGATGCTTGTTAGGCTATTCTATAGGATGCGATTTAAATTGCTGTGGTTCCTTTAGGCGCTAGGAAATCCTTGGTCGTCAGCTACGAGTAAGTTACATGAGGTCGGGATGGTTCCTAAAGTAAGACCACTGCTGCCTCCTTCGCATCCTCATCTGAATTACAAATACACACACGAATACTGCCATCAAAATAACACAGGTTATCAGAAATCTCCCTCATGCACACACAGATACACGGGGCTACATGACCACGATGTCGCAGAGCCCCTAAAAATGAATCTGTCTGACAACTTTAATGTTTTTGGCATTCTTGGCTGTAGGCCCGGAGATCCGGATTCGATTTCCGGCTCTGCCAATGAATTGAATTATGGTTTGAGGGCTGGAACGGGGTAAACTCAGCCTCGTGAGGCAAATTTGAGAAGAGTTAGGTTCGATTCACACCTCAACCATCCGGGATTACTGTGATTTCCCACTTCTACTCCAGGGAATTGCCAGGATGGTCCCTAAATTAAGGCCACGGCCGCCTCACTCGCAATTCTCACCTGAGTTACAAGTACACATACGAATACAGCCATCATAATCACACAGGTTATCAGA
Organism: Meconema thalassinum; assembly: GCA_946902985.2. Taxonomy (NCBI): domain Eukaryota; kingdom Metazoa; phylum Arthropoda; class Insecta; order Orthoptera; family Tettigoniidae; genus Meconema; species Meconema thalassinum. The sequence continues at coordinate 404,740,837 of OX336392.1, forward strand.
CAAAAATATCATACACACCCAAGTACACAAGGCCAAAATTTCACTATGTCTAAGCCTCACAGATAAAAGAGTTATTTGTTGTTGATTGATTTCAGAGGCTTTGTGACATCGTGTCATGTAACCTCATGTACTTGGGTGTGTGTGGAATTTGTCTGGTAACCTGGGTTATTGTGATGGCTATATTAGTGTGTGTATTTGTAGTTATAATGAGGATTGGGA